>CP142451.1:113342500-113547500 GCA_038049695.1 Cinnamomum chago
AGCCAGTTACCACACGTCCACACTCTCCTTTTCTCAACGTATGTTACTACATTCACTTGTTCCAACTTGATCAAATGGGCCTTTCAGGACAAAAAACTTCATGGGGCCTCAACCTACAACCTACATGGAGTTTGGTTGGGATCGATCAATAGGCTAAATGAAGTTGCTCAACAACCAATCAGAGGAGTTCAATTCAACCTCCTTGGAGGCTCCAAGTTGAATGTGGACAGGATCTCGAAACGGAATCCAAGATCATCCAGAACGGCTGGTGTAATTAAAGAAAGGAGATATAGTTGTCTTTTCTGGGCAGACAGGTATTGGTTGTTCAAAGAGCTGAAAGAGCAACAGTTAAGGACAGCTCAAGCTTATTTCTGCCCAGTTGGGGCTGGAACTATTTTGTGGGAATTCTGGAGATGCTATCACATAGGCAAGCAGTTTGGTCAGGAGGCTTGGCAATTTATCTTGAAATGAATTTGAAGTACCTAAACACACAAATGCCACTTCTTTGTTGCAATACAAGAGAAACTGACAAAGAAGCAGATAAATTGGCTAAATTAGGGGTTAATAAGGATAAATCATTGCAATTGGCAGTCCCAAAAGGTAATCTTGTTCTCCTTGTTTATTATGGGTATCCCCACTATTAGTTTGGGTACCTATCCAAGGATTTGGCTCAGGATAGATCTTAATAGAGAAACATAATTGACCCCAACATAGTTGGGACAAGGCTTGTGGATGATGAAGATGACTATGCTCTCATAAATTAAAAATTAAAAAATGACAGATCAATATATTCTATATAAAGAAGGACCAATATTCCATCTCAATAGTGACAATAGCTCACTGGCCATTCAACTCATTCTTGGATTTTAAAAGGCTAATTAGTTGGCAACTATATCTGGTCAGATTGCTACCTATTTGTGGAAGGAGCTCACTTTTGCAACCTCAATGTTGTGGGTTCAAGTCATGAGATGAAGACAGCGAAGAAGAAGACGACAAAAATGAAAAAGGGAATAATGGAATGTTCACAAAAAGAATGAATACAATACACAATTAACACCTATGAGCTTTGGTTTTTTCTTTTTTCTTTTAAACAAAACCTGTTGAAAACTTTCAATTTCTCTCAACGCAGATATCACATTATAAAGTTTCCGGCCTGCAGTTCCAGTTTTCATATGGTCCAATGAGCAAACCTGCCAATAAAATTTTCATTGGTATGAAACTTGCGAAGTATATAGGAAAGAAGTTTACACATCAACAACTATAAAACACAACAAGGAAATGAAAGAAATGCCTGTACTATGAGTAAAAGAAATGAAGTAAAAATCTTCCTTACCAGATAAAAGTAAAAGCTCCTGAAAAGAGAATATTAATAAGAGCCCATAAGATCAAACAGTGAAGAAGCTAACATACAGAACAAAAAAGGGAAGTGTAGGAATTAGGAAAGGGCCGAAAAGCATTAGCCAGATATTGTACTGTTGACGTCCTCATGAAACCTGAGAGAACAAGACAATTTCAAGGCTTTCCAACTAAAAGAAACAAATGAAAGAGATAATGGGAGTTTGAAAGATCAAAAGGTCAAGAACTTAATATAGAGAATAAACAAATAAAATCGGATGTCAAGAAAGGGCTTCCCAGACATTAACAATATACTGTACGGTTGATGTCCAGACAAAAATCTGGGAGAAAAAGAGAACCCACAGCTTTCAGACTAAAACATCAAGCTGAATCATCAATCATTAGCAACACAACAAGTAAAGCTTTTCCACTTTCAACCACCAAATAAGATTCAATACAAAAACTGCTACCCCATATACACTGAAGAAGGATAAGATTGAAACGAAACTTAGATTTCAGATTCTTGCACTCAATTTAGCAGATGACTTCACCACTCCCAAAGGTTTGACAAGGTACAGGATAGTGTTGTCCTCTCCAATGACAATCCAGATAAGGATAACATAGGGTGTCCGCAATTTCCTAAATATAAGTCAGTCTCCTTGCAACTAGGGATGGCAACGGGGCGGGGCGGGGACGGAATTGGGGTCCCCCGTCCCCGCCCCGCCCCTCTTTTACCCGCCCCGACCCGCCTTCGGGGCACAATTTTGTGCCCCGTCCCCGCCCCGCCACACCCACGGGTTCCCCGCCCCGCCCCGCCCCGCAATTATAAAAATTTTAATTATGCAGGAGTTGGGATTCGAACTTGGGTGGGAAAGTAACTAGAGGTTTGTCTTACCACTAGACCAAACTTCATTTGTTGTAATGCTTTACCTTATTTAAAATATATTCATATATTCAAGATTGTTACACACATATACATATATATGTATGGGAAAGGGTCCTGTAAGGACCGTCCTTACGGTCCGCACAGTTCAAAATGCCCACTGGGGCCCACGTTATGACCCATCCAAATTGACCATACATTCACAACCTCCTTATAGACACCGAATCCCATGAATTTGCATGGATTGGGATGAACTAGACCGTTAGATTGAGGGTCAATTTTTCTTGTTTGATATAAAGTTGTTAAACTTTTGGACCATAGATGAAAGGGTTAGAGGTATTAGATTGACTTCAAATTTGATATGTAGGTTGGCCCCACTTGAATCTTTTGGTCCCCCTCTGTCCCATGACCAGTGGGGTCTCACGGTGGGCCCCACTAGGCAGTCCGCACAGTAAGTTGTAAGGACGGTCCTTACAGGACCCTTTCCCTGTATGTATATGTATATGTATATATATACACACATACATATACATATATATACACACATACATATTTATACACTTGAAAATATCATATATGCTTTGAGACATTCTTTATAAAAAAGACAATCTCTCTCTAAAATATCATGATCTCCATCAATATATGGTTTCACTTCATTTCTGGTGTTGAACTCCACTCACTAATAAAGAGGTAATCGTGGGTTTGCAATTTATTTGCAAGTTGCAAATCACTCAAAAAAAAAAAAAAAAAAAAAAAAAACCTCAAAACAAAGATAAGAGAAATGACCTATCAATATGTGGATATGGTTATTGTAGTGTCAAACAACCTCAGCCGCTTTGACTTTCCAAGCATGTGGATCATATTAGCTTAGGTAAATAATTACTTATTTATGTGACACTTAACTTGCAATGTTAAATCATTAGTACAATGATTCTAATCATACTAAGGTTGATTACATATAATTAAAATTAGTATAATTTATAGTATTGTTAGTATAATTAGAATCATATTAAGTTACTAACTATAATTTACTTTGCCATTTCTAATCATATAAGTTATTATAAGCGTATAGCATGATATATTTTGTAATATTATATCAAATTAGTATAATTTATATTGTTATTAGTATGATTAGAATCATACCGATTATAATTTACCTTGCTATCTCTAATCATCTATATTATAATAAGCTTAAAGCATGATCTATCATTTTATTATATTCGTTTTATTTAATATGATTTATCATGTCACAATTTAACATTATATATGATTAAAGTCAAATAAGCTTAGATAGATTTTTTAACAACTTTAATTTCATTAAATTTGAATTAGAAGGAATGTGATCATATTATATGCTTTTATAATGTATAGGGTTCAATTAATTATATGTTTAACTTTAAAAAAAGTCTTCAATCAATCTACTTAACCCTTAATAACAACATAAAATCAATCTATACATTTACATATAAATATGTTTATTTATTATAAAAAAAATCTAAACTATATATCTAAGAGGATTATTAATCAATGGGGCGGGGCATGGGGCGGGGTAACGGGGCGGGGCACGGGGCGGGGCAACGGGGCTGGGTAATAGGGCGGGGCGGGGAAAAGAGCAAACCCATCCCCGCCCCGCCCCGCCTTCGGGGCATAGTTTTATTCCCCATCCCCGCCCCACCTAAGCATCGGGGCGGGGAAAACCCGTGCGGGGCGGGGCGGGGCGGGGCGGGGCAAAATTGCCATCCCTACTTGCAACCAATAGAAGAGGTGTTTATGAAGCAACAGCTTTTATTCACCTTCGCACAAGAAACTGAGAAACTGATATTTGAAAGCATAGAGAAACCACCAAGGAGAGGAGGTTAACCTCTTGGTCTCCTCCTTCGATGTGAATGTTGAAGGTATTGAGAGAGCATTGCGCGACGATAAAGGGGTGATCCATTATATGTTCTCCAAAAGTGTTTGGAGTGAGGGATTCCAATGAAGCGGAAGTGTTTGCTATTTTGGAGGCTCTAAGGATCTTCTCTCGCTCTTTTCAGGGTCGTTTGATAATGGAAAATGATTCTTCTAATAGTATCTCTTGGGTTGCGAGGACAACGTTCAAGCCTCAGTTTTTTTCTCAATGAGATCAAGGAGCTGGCTTTTACTCTTTCTGTAGTTTTTTCTCATGTGATTAGATCGGCAAATGGGTTGGCGGACTCCTTAGCCAAACAAGGGTCCTAAGGTCTTCTCCTGGTGAGGTTATTCTTGTGTGATTTTTGTTTTGGATATAAGTCTCTTATACTCGTGTTGGTTTACTTTGGTGTTTTTCTCAATAAAATTTACCATTACTTTTCCAACAAAAAAAAAAGGTAAGGTAGTAAAAAAACAAGAGGAATCTAATATTGTTAATATTGTTTGTTAATTCAAATGTTGTTAGTGTTGTTAGTCAATTAATGCATGCTCCAAGAACAGGACATCATAATGTTGTACACAGAATTTTGAAGTATCTCGGGAAGTCACAACAACAAGGGATTTTGTTCTCTAGACATGGTCATTTACTATAGAGACCTCTATAAAGCAAGAAATAGCCTGTGGTATCTAAACTAGTTTTAAAGCTGAGAATCAAGCAATGGCTCTTGGAACCTGTGAATTGTTGTGGCTACAGGTTTTGTTATATAAGTTGGGATATTTATATAAAGGGCCCTATGGTGTTGCTTTCAGAAAGTACTTCAATACTGCAGATTTAGACAAATCTAGTTTTCCAGGAATGTAAAAAACATTTTGAAGTTGATGTTCATGATATCAAAGTGAACTATTTCACATAGATGAGCAATTGGCAGATTTTCTTACAAAGGTTATTTCAAGAGGAAAGTTGTCAAATCACAAATGCATTGTCCAAGCAGGGCATAGTATACATCTTACTCCAGCTTGAAGGGGAGTGTCAAAAGTTACAATGACATTTTAATTATAGGGGTACCATGGATTGTTTTTAAATATGACAAAAGCCAGGGTTTTTTTGTAAGTACTGACTGGAGGTGCCACCCAACCCTAAGCAACACCCCATAACTCTTCATTTGCAATATTTCCCTCTCTTCCTCAAGTTTTTCCTCGTCATATGTTTAGGGTTTCTTGACCTTTAAAGGAAAAAACCATAGATATTTTGGATTGCTTAGTTTTGACAGAATGTAGGTTGAAGAAGAGCTCAAGTGGTGGCAGTGCAGACAAGCCAGTTGCAAGGTGCAGTAGTTTCCAGGCGAAGGAGGAAACAAGCAAAACCCACAACATCACAAACTATGAACATTCAAGTACAGAATGGTGGTGATTCAAAGATCTGGCATGGGATCACATGATGGATGGCAAACACTGGACTTCACACCTCCATAATCCAATGAACAAATTGATCACTATATGGGGTACCTCATTATAGGATGGTGGGTTGTGACAGCGCAGTCTAACGATCCAACAGCTAAAATTACTCT
This sequence comes from Cinnamomum chago, assembly GCA_038049695.1. Taxonomy (NCBI): domain Eukaryota; kingdom Viridiplantae; phylum Streptophyta; class Magnoliopsida; order Laurales; family Lauraceae; genus Cinnamomum; species Cinnamomum chago. The sequence goes on from CP142451.1 coordinate 113,348,174, forward strand.
ATTGCCTCTAAATGATGGAGCTAACATGATGTTATAGATTGGATATTGTAGAGTGAATTGGATTGTCTAAGATTAAATGAAAGAGAAAAGGAATGAGAGGATATAATGAAGGAATTGAGGAATTTCGTCTTTGTTGGAAGAGAATGAGAGAAGCCACTGTTGCATGCAATTTTGAGGTGGCTAGGAAAGAGGGAAACGGAAGCCGTCATATAGGCTAGGATTTGTTGACGGCTTATGCACCCATGGTTTAACGATGGGCCTTCTCAATAGAGGTTGGTCCAAATGGTGCATAGCCAGCCCAACATGTTTGGCATTTGACCCCTAATTGAGGAGGCTCTTGATTTATTCCATCTCTACAAATAATCCTCAACAATGTCTTTGACACAATCTAACCCCACGTGATCCACAGCAAAGAAATTCAAGAAGGCTACAACACTTCAACAATTGAATAAGCACTTCAACAATTGAATAAGCAGTCGTGGTAAGTTACAAAATCCACCTGACTGCATATTAGATGAATTGACTGTCACATACATAAATGAGTAAATGAGGAACTCCAAAGGATAGCACAAAGCAGGGTTCTAGGTCCTCTTGTTACAAGCAGTCAGATTTTTTAAACAGATGATTTTAGAGAGAAACAGGAAATATACAAGCATTGAACAACTACAAGACAATAGCATGATGATATGATAACTATATGCAATGACAAGCAACTCTTATCATTCATAATGAACTCAAAAACAAGAAAGTAGAGCCACAAACCTCTTCAGACAATTCCAAGAACCAATCCTTCAAACTTGCATCCTTGACCTTCCACAACAAAGCCTACAGTAACAATATAAATATTTGCAATTTCAGGAAACATGTCGAAGAAATAAAAGAAACACATGTTGTTGGTTCTGCTTTGACTCCATAGGTGAACAGAATGAACGGTCAAATTACCAACCATAGCAGAATATCTATATTGGAAATATTAGAAAGTGCTTTTGATAAGACCATAGATGAACTTTTTTAGTAAGTTGCAGTTCTCCTTTGATCATATTAAATGAAGCACTAATATAGAGGCAGACTGTCAAGCTAAAGAAGGCATTTGCAGATCAAGCTTGCTCATATCTTCTGATTCAACCACTATTATGTGATGATTTGGTTTTGGTTCAGCTGTCCATATCTGTTCTGTGTTGTCATTTGGTTCAGCTGTCACTTCCTGTGCTGTGATGTATTTTGGGTTCAACTGCTTTTTAAGTCCAGCTGTTCTTTTCTTTTGGCCCTGCTGTTTTTGGATGTCCGGGGTCTTTTGTTCAGTGTATGCTCTTATACTGTATGGTTTTTGAGATATCTATTATAATTAATACAGTCAGTCTTTCCGAGTTACATGTAGAAGCCATTAACTCTTGCCAAATTACTTGTAGAAGCCATTAACTCGTGCCAAGTTACTTCTAGAAGCCATTAACTCTTGCCTAGTTACTTGTAGAAGCCATTAACTCTTGCCTAGTTACCTGTAGAAGTCACTTATTACCTAAGAGCCTCTTGTTGCCTATTTAACCAAAGGGGTGGTTGTCCTTGGAAAATTTTAGTTTTGCTGGAATTCAAATTACCCATCTTACTTGGGATAGCTTGGCCTTCTTAAAGCCTATTTTGTCTCTCAATTTTCTTGCTTGTAATTAATAGGTGCAATCCTTTTCTTAGGCTTTTACCAGAAACACAAACAAAAAAAGTAAATTAAAGAATTACTAACAATAACTATTTGGCTATAGCCATTCTCACTCAAACAAATCACCTAAATCATAGGATTTGATAAAACAAGTCCCGAATCATAAGATACGGCGTAAATAGGTTTCATTTCATAGGTATGAATTATGTCCTTAGGATTCAAAACAAATCGTAGGATTTTGGATACTAATACTAGAATTTTAACAATAATGGCTACATCAAACACTACCAATTGATCAAGGAAGACCACTGAAATCATCATCGCCATCATTGAAGCCTTATCCACCTATATTAAGTCAAATCAAAGTAGACCACTTCGGCATGGGATACAAATATACAATGATAACAGTTATAGATTCACTCTGGCCATGCTTTTGATGTTTTACGTTTTCAAAGAAACATTCGAAAATCCTATAACACTCCACTAGCTTGTCTCCATTTTGCCCACTCAATAATAATCTGATTTGCTAAATTTAACTCAAATCTAGCATCTAAAATTGCCCCTAGATAATGAATCTATAATTTTGACCATCCCAACTTTGCTACTCCAAACCACAAACCACAAACTCAATATATTCTGCCTTGATCTGCTAATTTTCAACCATTTGAATCAAAAACCTTTCTCCAATGTCATTGCTTATAATTTATCCAAAGCACTCAATGGAACATGCTAAGTGTTACTTTACTACGAAAGGAACTCCACATGATGAATCAAGAACACAGATAATAAGCATGGCAAGTAAAAGAATTCTCACAAAATAAAGATTAAGTGCATTTGTAGAGCTGTAGGCTCAACAACTAGGAACTTTTTTTTTAGACAATAGTCAGAAAATTATGTTCAATGACAGCACAAATTTTATACTAACCTGTGACCCATCGTAGTATTCAGACAATTCTAGCATGCAATTTGAAGCGATGTTTCTGCTCTCTAGCCATAGAGCTGCCTTGCCTTCCAAAAGTTCAATGTAGAGTTGCTTCAGCACAAACTCAAGCTGTAACGAGCATCCTTTTTTGTGATCAGATCAATCATCTAGAAATTATTTTCATTCAAGACAAATAACTTTACCATATCAAAGAGAAATAAACATATTTATGTAATGGAGTCATCACTTGAGAGGTCTTCAATAGTAATGATAACAACATTTCTTCTTCAACTTGATGAATTGTTCCTGCGGAAATAACTATTTCTCTTAACTTTTTATCTATACTCTGCAATTTGGAAAAAGAATAGCAATAACAAAAATAAAAGTCAATATTAACTAGAACAAACCAAAAAACAAAACAAAAACAAAGAAGCAAAGATTAGTAGTTGTACTGGAAGAAGGGCTTACTGATCTGTGGAGCACAAGCCAGTGCAATGAAACATTGCAATTTCTAACCAAGGAAAGAAGACTCTGAGAGTTACTTAAGACGTAATCTCTAGTTATAATACCATCCAATAACAGTGAATCTAGTTCAAGCAAGAAATCTTTAACCTGCATTGCAATTGTATCTAGGTATGATCAGGAAAATGTAAACAAATTTGTATATGCTAGTCAAATATATAAGAGTGTGCTATGAATCTGACAGTGCTATTAAGGGTAAAAAAGGTGGGCACTACTCTAGATGCTGTCTTATGTGAATTGTCTCTGGTGGTTTCCCTTTGCAAGGTTTCTTACTGGGGTATGAGGTGTGATTCTTTGTAATGTGTAATTTTTTTCTTCATAAGAGTTTTTTAGTCTATTTGATCCTCATTTAGAGGTTTTTCCAAGCATGTTGGTTGTCTAGGAGAACTGCGTTTTTCCTTGGGAGTTTCCTTCTTATTTTCCCCCCATTGATTTGTTACCATTTATAATAATAATAACAACAACAACAGTAACAGTAACAGTAACAGTAACAGTAACAATAACAATAATAATAATCATAGTAATATAGAAAACAGTATAGAAGTCATGCTACTTTTGAGCAGTTAACTAGTCCCTGCATACATTACTAACCTTATTGCAGTGGAACTGGCTGAGATCGCGAATAAATGGTGGAGAAAGAGAAGATAATAGTGATGTTTTTGCAACCTTATATGCATCCCACGAAAATGATAAATCTACAGTAAAGTGCATGAATATAGGAACCACCCAGCAATTTTTAAAGAACCGGTCAACAACCTCTCTCATGACAAAGCCATTATGGAAGAAGTCCAATGAAAAGAATAGCAGAATATAGAGGCACCCGCCTTGGGATCCTAATGCCACAGGTCGATGTTCAGGGTCAGGATAATGGCGAAGTTGATTGTATAAATCATCATCCCTCAAGCGACAGATAACGGTATCCACAACCAGCTTTGGGAAAGGAAAACTAGCAAATAGCTCATCAGGCTTCTGGATTAAAACCATAGATGATAAATGCCCTTGACCAACAGGAACAGAGGTAGACAGATGTGCACGGCAAAGCAAGCAAATTTTGTCTAGATTAGGAGCATCAAAACAGCGATCATGGCGAACATGTGCAACAAGTAGCTTTTCTCGTAAGGTACCACCCATACAGTGCTCCAGCAAGAGCAGCAGACATCCAAACAGGACTAATGACTCTGTAAGCAACTGCTTGCCATTTTCATTCTCCATAAATTTCTCCAGCATGTTCCGTACATGCACTCCTTCCTGCAAAACAGAATTTAGATTATATATCCTTCTCGAACTCAAACATAAAAGGCAGAAGACAACTACAAAGACCATCAATTTTATTTGCAGTTTGACTAAAGTGAGAAATGAGCAGCAAAAGCTCAACATCAAAAGAATGCATACATTACAAAAATCGGATTTGATAAAATCCCAAGACAGAAGTTGAAACTAAAAAGACATCAATAAGATTAACAAGGAGGACAGAAAATCTGTAATTCTATAACAAAAAATTTACAAATAAATAATTAAAAAAATGATGCATTCCCATTCTCAGATCATAACTATTATGAGACCTGAATGTCCCTTGATGAAATTGCAAAAGAGGTTCCCTCTAGCCAATCGCATGGCAAAACAGTAGTGGTTTACTGAAATCCAATGTCTCATGGTTTTACAGTCAAGGTTCACCTGTTTAATCGGGCCCACCACTCTGGTGTGCACACCTGGTTTTCCACGGTAGAAAAATCATCCAAACACATAACATAATCCAAGTAACCAGAGTTCTCAAAGACCAGAGATGAATGCCAAAAGGGATTGAGTTTCAAATTTATGATGAAAGATATAAGAATCTGACAAACAAGATTCGTCAATCAATGAAAAATCAATGTGGCCATTTGGAAGTGGGATGTCCAAAGGAAGACTTGCCAATTAAATATCATGATTCACTAAAAGCACATGCGTAAAATTTAGAACCTACGATCTTTAAAAAAAAATTTAAGCATAGATAAAATCATCATATAAACTATTTTAAGAACTTCCGACTCTTGCAAACATAATATGCATCTATACAAATCAAAAGGCCCAGCAGAAGAACTAAAAAGAAAATATCAACACAGAAGCAGATCAACTTGCACTTTAATAGCACTGGTTAACATAGAATTGTGTAAGTGTTTGTTTGATATCAGAACAGATAATCATCAGTTCCGTGTAAAAGAATTTCGATGGTTCCCAAGGGAGAATGATTTCCCATTATTCCTGGATAACATTTTGTGGGGTTCCCTCTTTCTGACTGGTAAGCATTTTCTGTTAATTCTGCACAAAAGCACATAAACACGCAATAGGTAAAAAGAAAACCCATTTTCTGCAGTAGAAACACACTTCACCAAGAAAAATGTTTCGCTGCACCAAAACATAGAAACTGAAACTGTACAAAGTGACATCTTCAGTTTCCATTTCCTGCCGAGCATAGAACCAATTGTGAAAAACTATCCCATACACAAAATGCCCAAAGGAAAATGCATGGATAAAATCAGTCCACACATGCACACCTACAGAAACAATTTTTCTGTGTCCCAAAAAATCAGTTTAAAAATCTGGCTTTTCCATGCAAAAATCATCACACCAAGCGGCAGAAAATTGAGCCACATGGGAAATGTATATTACGGGGCGGCTTGTTTGCATGGAATCGAATTCCTAGGAATTCTAAGTTCTATATTGCTGAAAGTGGTTAATAGTTTAAAATTTTAAGAAGCAAAGTTGAAGATGAACATCAACTAAACTCCCTGGAAAATGAATACCCATACATCTCCCTAGTAAATCAAATCCTAGGAAAGTCACATTCTCTTTAAAAAATTCTTTGTTGAACTCATTTCACCATAAATTCCTAGGAATTCAATTCCATACAAACAAACAGCCACAGCCACAGCCACTACCTTTCAAGCTTACACTCCTCACCTGCAAATCATTCAAGTACTTGAAGAGCTCCTGATGATACAACACCACTCCATTCGCCAGCAGAAAGAATCTCTCCATGAACTCGGCGCATGACTCGCGAAGCTGATCTTCTAGCTCTTCCAATCCAGCATCTCCTTCAATTCTCGCCTCGAAATCTTCCGGAGAATCAAAATACCTAAAACAAATTTAATACAGAGTGATGTTTTCTGTTTCTGTTTCTGTTTTAGATCGAATTCAGACAAGTAGGAATCGAGAGAGGGCGTGCCTGAGATCGAAGAGGACGGGGTCGTAGCGGCGATCGCGGAATTCGGGAGGGATTCGATTGGATAAGAGGAGGAGCTGCGAGATTAGGGTTTGGGCTCTGCTGCAGAAGTTGAGAAGATCAGAGGCGTCAGGATCTGGATCGTCTTTCTTCCATGGGTCATCTTCAGAAAAATCCATCTTGGAAGGGAGAGAAGAAGGATTTCAGTTCTCGGCCTCGGAGGAGAAAATGCGGGTGGAAACAGAGAGGATTGCAGAGAGAGATTGGGTTTTAAAAACCATGCGACCCGAGAGCAGGGTGCCGGCACTTCGACTCATCCCTCGTACAGTCATGTCATGATTCAGGATCCAATATTTATCGGACTTCCATGGCGAGTCAAGAGGAACCAGGACTGGACTAAGAGAGGGTTCCAGCTATTTGGGCTCAACTACTCCCTCCGGCCAGTTCAGGTTAAAATCTCGAATGAGTGTCATAATGCTAAAAATAAAAATGATGTCAGTAAAAAGGTAGAAAATAAAAACAGTGTTACTAAACAGGTGGAGGTAGAGAAGAAGGAAGCTTTCAGTTCGACAAAATGCACAGGAGATGCAAAGCTCAAATGAGGAAACTGCACTTCCAAATGATTATATATGCTTACTAAGACCCTAGGTGGTAGCACAAGTGGACTCAACCTTCGGTGGTTTCTAAAGAGGGGAGAGGGAGGAACTGATGGTCAATATCAAGACCTCTAGTTCCCGAAAAGGGAGGAACAGTGGTCCTGACCACTTGGCCAACCCCTTGGAGGGGGGATTGGATGGATCATGGAATCAAGTTTTTAGTTTTTTTTATAGTAAAGAAAATCAAGTTTTTAGTTATATATATGAGAAAAATAGAGATGAGGTAGGTGTGAATTCGTAAAATTTGATTTATTAAGCATTCATTTTAAGCGAGTCGAATATTTCGGGACCGCCACAAGAGTATGTTTGTGAGGCTGCATTTACGTTGATAAAAGGCATGCAAAATCTGGCCAGTTTCATGCGGCATAAATTTTTTATTTTGGTGTGTTGTTTTTCATAAGGTTAAAGGTGTTGAAATTCCCGAAATTTGGAAGGTTGGTTGGAAATTTGAAATGTTTATAAAGATACATGGAATTTGGAAATGCCAATGGTGAAGATGCCGAATTATGTCCCAAAAAAAAACCTAAAATGGCAAATTCTTGTAAAAAAATGGACTCTTTTCTTTACTAAAATTCATGGAATTCTTTACTAAAGAATTATGAAATTCCCATGTACGGTGGAATTTCCGAATGCTCCCTTGTACTTGAGCATCAGAAATTCCACCAAAAAGGTAGCTAGAAATTTGAAGTGCTCCCAAGGAAACATGGCATTTAAAAAGGCCACGAATAGGATATTACATCATTTAAATAAATTAAAAAATCAACATGGCAAATTCTTGTCAGATGTTCTAATAAAGAAACATGCACTAAATTTTAGCCGTCTAAATGGTCTCAAATGAAGTGGGAATTCCTAAAACTCAAACCCCTTTTCTTTTTTGTCTAATTTATAAATACCGAGTATAAATGAGAATTCAAGAATTCCGCTATATCTAATAAATTCAAAATTCTCCAAAGACTGAAGAATCCTCTGAATCCCGGTAAAGAAACAGGTAATGGTCAATGTGCCATGCTATCTCATGGTGCTTCAGAGAAGGAGCAATCAATATATATACATATGAACTTAGCAAATTCAGGATTGCTAACTTGAGGCGAACTGCATGGATGCAGACTGAATGATAAAGTGCGAATTGTAATTGATTATCTGATGGACCGGGCCTTTAATAAGAGGTTGAAGAGAAACTGTGATGAGAGCCTGTTAGGCCAACAGTCTCTTGACTGAAAATTCTGTCAAGCCCGAGACAGAGAGGCACCTTGCTGTAGCGAGGGTGCAGCTCGCTATAACGAGCTAGGCGCTAAAGTCTGGTCCGATCCGGACTCGATGTTAGTGTTTGAGGATGAATGCTTTTCTATGTGGGATTATGATTAGAAAACTAAAGCACGAACTTAGGCCTATATATTGGATGTTTCTCTCAACCCTAAAACACAAGACAATAAGTTAATAAAGATTTTATTGTTTCTCTAGAGCCATTGAGAGATTGTTCTGAATGACTGTTCTAGAAAGTTTATGTTGCTTCTACTCTCTTGTAGAAGATTGATCATCTTGGTTGGCAAGGTACGAGGAGATTAAGTAAAGAGAATGGTGCACAATGGAAGTCGTATTAGTGGAACCTGTGCAAGAACAACTACAGTCCATAGGTCGAGGTACAGACTGAGGTAAATGAGCTTGTGAGTATATCTTGTAAACTGTTTGTGAATTCTTGATTTTTGGTTCGTGGTTTTTCCCCCTAAATAGGGTTTCCACGCTAAATACTGTGCCTGTCTTTCTGTGGCGTGTGATTGGTAGATAGTTAGTTTTATATTGTCTGATTGATTATTTTCGCTACATTGAATGGTTAAATTAGAACTAGTAATCCATTCTAGTGGGTCCTACGAAACTCTCAATTGGTATCAAAGAAGGTTACACTATTTTATTGTGTTGATTCAACTATTGCTAGAATGGAGATCTACCGCAAAGACACTTCAACAATATCCCTAAATCTATTGTGAAGAAGATATCTTCTAAAGGGATTCAATGTTACGAGTGTCAAGGCTATAGACACATTGCTAGTGATTGTGGTAATAGAAAACCAAAGAAAAGAGCTTTTAATTTAAAAAGATCTGAGTCTGAGAAGCCTGAAGCTAGCAAAGAAAAATTCATTGCATTCATGGCAACTTCTGATTCTGTTACTCCACAAGTTTCTTCTGATGATGGGACTGATCATAATGATAGTGAGTCCGAAACAGAGCATGACTGGTAAGTTGAATATCAAACATTATTTGCAAAGACCATGAAGATGAATAAGATAGTGGCCAAAAAGTGAAAACAGTATGAAGAATAGAATTCCTCCTTGAAAGTTGAACTTGCAGAAGCACTTGCAACAGCACAAAAATTGGAGGATGAAAATAATAGCTTGGCAGATAAATTGACTGCTGAAGCACAGAAGTGTAATTTAATTAATCACGACATGAAGACTTTGAAAGCTGAAAATACCGACTTGCAAGGAAGACTCAAGATAGTTTTTTCTGAGTTTGATACTACCAAGCTTGATGAATATAGGGTCCAAAAAACTTGATGATGTCCAGTGCAATCAAAAGGCAAAGACAGACATGCATGGCATTGGCTACGCTAACGGGGCATCTACATCAAAAGCCAAAAGTACTAACTATTTTGTTCAAGATTCAGTTGTCACTAATCCTGCTGTTCATGTTGCAAAGAAAGCTCCAAAGAAGCAGAATGTATTACGTCCAAAGAAGCAGAATGTATTACGTCCTGAACGAGTCTCCACTTGTTATCATTGTGGAATTAAAGGACACATTCGACCCCATTGCAAGAAGCTGCGATCTTTACTGAATCAAAAGCAATGAAAATGCAGTAGGCTGAGTTGAAAAAAGAAGAATACCAAAGCTGTATGGGTTAAGAAAGAAGATCCCCCTTTTGTATTAGTACACACTATGTTAAAATATTTAAATTTGCAAGTGTGTGTGCCTAAGCTTCATCACCCCTGATCTACAAGATCAAACCCCTACCCCAGTTGTGAGGACCCATTCCTAGAAATACCAAGTGGGACCCAATTTGACCAAGTCAACCATAGGTTATCATATTTAATAGGTGATTAGCATGAATAGTTAGTAATTTCCCATTAATTAAGCCTAGTTTATAAGATTGAGACTCTTGTAAGATTAATAGTAGTTTTCTTAGAATTAGTTAACCAATTAGAGGCCTTAGTGGTAATCCTAATTATAGATGAGTTTCCCTTAGAGAGTTGTGCAATTAACCTTAGAATGACCCAACTACCTAGGGCCCAACCCATTAACCCATTTATCATATGAGGGTACTCTAGTCTTTATTTCCACACATTTTCCCTCCTTTTTGGAAATCCCAATACCATAAATGTCATTGGCTCTTTTACTATCTACCAAGTAAACATGGGCACTTTTGTCATAATAACTATCTTTATTGCCCTTAGGCTCCTTTATTCACAACCACTCATTTGAGGATACTTTAGTCATTAGATGTGAATACCTAAATTACCCTAATCCCTATCCTTTATTTCTATTGGCAACCAAGGGCCCTTTGGTCATTCTATTTTAGCATTCCCCAAATACCATCATCCTTATCCTAAACTTACTATAGCAAGGGAGGGCATTTTGGACTATAACCCAACCAACCCCTATAAAAGAAACCCCTCTTATCTCTTCCCCTCATTTCACTACAAATCCCTCACATCTCTCTCTCTCTCTTTCTAAGTTAGAGATTAGGGTCTCTCATCTCTTAGATCTCTCTTCCCTCTCAAAGTTAAGGTAATCTCCTTCACTATTTCTAATTTCCTTGTAGTATCACTCTTTTCCTTAAAGTTCCCTTTCTTATGCATTTCTCTCTTTGGGAATGGGTGTAGAGATTGTAGATTCAACCATTGGGGTGATCTTAGAGCTATTGGAGTGAAGCCCAAGCTATTGAGGAGATTTCTTCCTAATTAGGCAAGTAGACATGCTTAGATTCTTTAATTAAATTGATTAACATGCTTAGATTGTTAATTACTGTCTTTTATAGTTATTTGGCATGATTTCTGTATTTAGATGATTGATTAGATGGTATTATGCATGAATAGTTGTTCTAAGCCTTTTCTTATGTATTATTGGCCATTGATGGATGAGAATCCCCCATTTGGAAGATCAATGGCCCATTTGTGATGAGATCATGATGAGAGATGTGTGTTCAATATTTGGAAGTGTTTGGTGAATATCTGGGATCCATTTGATGTAGTTTTGATGGAAAATGGAAGAGGGCAGAACCTTCATTTTTAGGGTTTCGTGTGTACCCAGTCGACCTGGTCACTCAGGAGGTCGACCGGGCACACAGGGGACTGACCCTCAGCTGGGAGCTGAAATTTCCTGCAGGGTGCCTGACTCAGTGTACCCGGTCGACCAGCCACTCTAGGGAACAACCCATCTGCCAACTGTTTGATTTAATGTCTGTAGTTCACCCGGTCGACCGGGGGACCCTCCAGGTCGACCGGGGACACTGCAGATTGAGTTTTCTGACTCCCACTTAGCTGTCCACTTCCACAGTGTAGCAGGTCGACCCGTGTACCCATGATGTCGACCCGGTACACTGTAAATAGTGATTTTCCAGATTTAGTTCCCTATTATGATAGATCATGTGTGGGCCCCGTTGACCTTCCATTTGGACTGTTTGGGATACGCGAGACACGAGTCAAGGACCAGGCTTAACCTTGACCCGCGTAGCCACCTTAGTAGGGTCTTAGGTTGTAAACGGAACCCGATTCAATGGTTAAGGATGTCTTATGATGCTAAACACCTATAGGAGCATCAAGGATACTTAATAAGCATCTGAGACTCCGTGATCATTATCTTAGGTGAAGTGGGACCCTGGACCTAAAAAGAGGGGCAGCGAACATCGATGTATTTGTGATATGTAGTACTTGGTAACGGACACTAAGGCTGGTTGGTAGATCCGAACCTTGGATGTAGGCCTCGAGAGATATTATAAATCAGGACATTGCACTTAGGCTCTGATCCACGATCACGGTCCATATTGGATGAAATGTCGAGACATGGCACTTGAAGTCCTGACCTGTAATAATGGGAACTTAACGGTAGATATTGATGAATGGACCGTATAATGAGATAATACTAATTAAGCGTATAGAGAAGCGGAGTTTATAAGGGTATGTATTATTAGCTGTTGAGAATCACAAGAATGGATTAACTATACTTGAACTTCATGCCTCGTACCCTTGACTACTATCATCTCATAATAAGGTTATCCAGTTCGGAGTACCCCCACCTAGTGATCCGTAGGATACATGGATGTACGATTAGTCTGCCGAGGGTTATGATGCCGGCATGGACATGGATATTGGATGTTGAGGGATTGAGTACAGTAGGTACCGATGAGTGATCGGGTACCGAGACCGCCGGCATTCGGACCGGGTACATGTGGATGGATGATGAGAGATTGAGTACAGTAGGTACCGATGAGTGATCGGATACCAAGATTGCCGGCATTCGAACCGGGTACATGCGTATGGATATGGAGTGTTGATGTTGATCTAGCACGTAAGACCAATGACTGAGACTTAGGCGTGGCTATGGATGAGTGTTGAGGTAGAGCTAGCACGTAAGACCAATGGCTGAGACTTGACAGTGGCTATGGTTATTGATGGACTCTTGTACGCTCCTATTCGATGTGACAGTAGCGATGGGTGGCTATGACCCCCATGGCTAATGTCCATCGACAGTTGTTGGGACAACGACGATGAGCTGACTCTGACCCCTCACGTCCCTTGTACTTCAACTGTGGACGTACCTTTATATACTCTTGTGTATGTATATTAGATGTATTATTATTATGTGTTATGGTTGCCATTGTTTATTCTCTTTAACTGTCGACATTGTTACGATTGGATCTGGATACGATGGTTATGTATATGGTAAGTTTACTTTCTCAGGTTATCTATGCTATTAGTGACTTTGATGTGCTTATATGATTTATATGATGTCTTGATGATGATGACTTCTCTTATCTACCTGATATGCTGTATCAAACATCTGTTATATAAATATCTTGATTTTTGTTCGTGCACTACACTCCACACTGTTTTCCATTGCACTCTGATGTTCTATATTACTTTTGATATACTAATCACGCAGGTACAACTGGGATCAGGTATGGTCTTCTTCTCTGTTTATTAATATAATGTGTTGTCATCTAAACATGCCTATTTGCCTGGCTCATCGAGCCTGACCCAATCCTTGGTGTTTTCAGGTACCTTCTCTTCCACTTTCTTTGATTGGTAGAATTGCTTGGCGGCTGATCCGTTGCCACGGGGTTCAGAGAATGATGCAGTTGGTGCATCGGGAGGCATCCGACACTTAGATCTTTATTCTCTCATTTTCTTGTAGCTGGCCGTGTCGGCCTAGGTTTGGATAGTTAGTTTAATTTCGGAAAATACCTTGTAATCCCTTAAAGTGATCAAAAATTTTAGGGCTTTGTCCATTTACTTGCTCATATGAGATTTACACTTGATTATATTTCTGGATTTTCCGCATCTCTTGGGTACTTTCTTGTAGCATCCCGAGATTCGAGGCGCCCGGATCTTGGGGCGTTACACCAGTCCTTATATGGAGATCATATTGAGGGGGAGCTGCAGAATCCAGAGTGACAGAAGCTACTTGATGATATTTATTTATCAATTATGGACAAAAATAGGGGGAGAAGAATGGAGTTAGGGGGAGCTATACAAGCCAAGGCAATTCAAGATCTAAAAGTTCAAACAAAGGCAATGCAAGATCTACTGTGCTGATTTTTTTTGTTTTAAAATTCAATGTATTTTGGGTTTTACTTTTAGGTAGATCAAATTGTATTTTTCTAGGGGATTTTGTCCAAGAATTGCGAAAAAGGAAAGATTGTTAGGCCAAAAGTAACTTGACAGAAAATTCTGTCAGGCCCGAGACAGAGAGGCACCTCGCTATAGCAAGGGTGTAGGGCGTTGAAGTCTGGTGTGATCCGGACTCTATGTTAGTGTTTGAGGATGAATGCTATTCTAAGTGGGATTATGATTAGAAAATTAAAGCACGAACTTAGGCCTATATATTGAGTGTTTCTCTCAACCCTAAAACACAAGACAATAAGTTAATTCTCTCACTTGATCTGAGGTTAGAATACCCTAAGAGAGATTTCTCTGTTTCTCTAAAGTCATTAAGAGATTATTCTGAATGGTTGTTCTAAAACGTTTTTGTTGCTTCTACTCTCTTGTAGAAGATTGATCATCTTGGTTGGTAATGTGCGAAAAAATCAAGTAAGGAGAATGGTGCACGATGGAAGTCGTGTTAGTGGATTCTATGCAAGAACAACTACAGTCCGTAGGTCGATGTACATATTGAGGTAAAGGAACTTGTGAGTATATCTTGTAAACTTTTCGTGAACTCTTGATTTTTGGTTCGTGGTTTTTCTCCCCTGGATAAGGTTTTCACTCTAAATACTGTATCTACCTTTTTGTGGTGTGTGATTGGTAGATAGCTAATTCTAAATTGTCTGATTGATTATTTCCACTTGGTTAAATTAGAATTAGTAATCCATTATAGTGGGTCCTACGAAACTCTCAGAGCCATTGGTATCCAACATCATTAACCACTTTAAAAACCGCCTCTTCCCACTAGGGTAAGAGACACTAGTTCTTACATGCTTGTCCTAGAATCAAACTCGCACAGACAGCTTTCCTTGCCATAGGGGCCCCACCTCACCTCATCGGAGGTTTGCTCCCTTCACCTGCGGCCCCCCTCCACAGGGCTAGGCCCCCAGCCCCTCCTAAAACTATAAATAGTGGTCCCGGTGCCGATGTCAGGGGCTCTAACCATTGGTATTGAGCTGCTCATTGTACACATGTACACAAGTTTACTGGAGATTAAAAAAATTCATATTTAGAGAGAGAGGAACGAGAGATCTCCCATGACTAATTCTTTTCTAATGTTGTCATCTCCATTTGCATTTCCAGTTCCCACTTCGGGTGAGAGAGTACCCCCTTTAGGTTTTCCTTTTTTTTGTTTGGGTACTAAAAATAGCTCCAACATATGGTCCACAAGATTGAGAGCAATCATGTAAGAAATAATGATCTCCATTAGATGAGAGGTATAAGCACTTTGCCCTTCCCATAATATGATTACAATGTCCAAATCTGATGAAGGAACAATGTCAATTAGGTTAGAAAATACATTGTCTGAAATAGCAATTTCAGGTACATGAACCTCAATGATAGAATTGCTTTGGTGGAGATGATTGATCAGCATGTCTGTGAGCACTTTGAAATGGCAAGTCCTTATTTCTTAAGATTATGTCTTCTTCATCTTCTTCTGGACTGGTATTGGGAGACATGGAAGGTGAACAAGTAATTTGATCACAAGAGACTATGAGGATGAATAATTGGAAAAATCCTTCTATCCAATTTGAATTCATTTCCTGTAAAAGACTAAAGTACTGTTTTACTTCCTTGGAAAAGCACAGAGTGGCCTCAAGGAAAGCAAAATCCAAGCTTGAAAGTTCTAGTCACATTAACAGTCAATAAATAAATAAATAAATAAGAAATAAAAATTATAATAAATTAAAACCACCATCTGTATGCACACTACACATATATCAAGATAACAAGCACAGAACAATATTTTCTCCACAAAAATTGTAGGCGACATGATTGCATTACTAAATAAATATCACATTTGACAGAAAGATAATATTGAATAGTCTATAAACTCTTAAAAGGAAGCTACTACTGATTCATAACCTTCCTTGTAACCATGATAGACGTTACGAATTGATGAATCCAATAATGTATAAACACTCACAACCACGATGGTATCATCATTCTAGTTACCTTCTTGAGTACCAACTCCCACATTCATACCAGAGGTGTTTGTTTCTGATCGATCCCTATATTTATACCTCTTTGCTGAATATAAAAATGCAAAAAAATTTATCACACTTAAGGCTGCAAGGAGCCAGTACAAGTAATCGAATCTCGCCATGTTTATGTTTTGGGCAAGCCAGGAATGACGTCCCTTTTTATCGTCTCCAGTAATCGATTGAATGATGTTGTTTAATATAGTGGCTACAAAACAACCTAAACCCCCAGCTACAGCAGCATAAGCAGATGCCACGCTTCTCATGGCATCAGGGGCCTCTTCGTAGAGAAATTCCAGAAGACCAACAATACAAAACACCTCAGCTATGCCAATTAGGCAATACTGAATCAACAGCCAATATGCACTCAAGTTTGGCATGGCAGTGAGGAAAATGGATTCATAGCCATGTTTAACTGCATAGTTTCTCCTATATCTTTCAAAAAAACCAGCCCATGCCACGGACAAGATCGACACTGCCAAACCGATTCCTACCCTTTGAAGTTGAGAGGCTCCATGAGGGTGACCTGTGATGCGGCGTGATAGCGGGACAAAGGTGGAATAATAAAGCGCCAAAATAAGGAAGATGCTCAAACCAGGAAAGACAGGCATGCATGTAACAGGAAGTTTTAGGTGTCCCATACGAGTGTTCAAGGTATACGCTTGCTGGACAGACAGCGTGAGATACTCTGTTAATACTACACTCAGCATTATTGTGCAAGCAGGAATTGGAACAAGCTTCAAAAGGATCTTAACTTCTTCTACTTGGGTTACAGTACAAAGCCTCCATGGGCTTGGATCTGTACCATCTTCTTTAAGTTGCAAGGCTGCCTTGTCCAAACACCTACAGTAAAAAATAAAAATTGTGTTATTTAAACTGCCACATAAATGGAGAAAATTATACAGTCTTGCATGCAGCCCCATCATGCTAAAGAATGTTCTTAAAGTCTCCAGATAAATGATTGTAACCCTTCAATATTTATGCTTCTATTGGACATTAAAGAAAAGGGCATGTTACATATTAAGAAAAGAAAAGAAAGTGTTTGTTTGTCTTAACAGTTCAACAAGCAAACTAGCATACAGTAACCCAGGCTATTCATCGATCTAACCACGGTATTAATGGAACATGTAACAAAAGTTTCACTAATGAGATCACCCATTGGTCCACATTTAGATTGAAATAATTCCAACAAGCTACTTCATTTATGGCATGTTCAAGGTGTTCTCTGCGGAAGCGGAAGTCTTATTTCCACGGGATTCTATTTATTGGTGTAGCAAGACTCTCTCCGCAAAAAATCCCCATTTTTGTGGGATTTTTTCTGTGTAAGAGAAGAAACCTGTGTGCGACCCTCCCCCCTTAGACTTCAATTTTCATGGAAGAGAAAACACAGATTTCCTCTTCTGCAGCATTACACAAACAAGCCCTTAATTTTGTGTGGAAATCCAAGGATGCAGGACTTTTAGGGCATAACACGTGATAGGCTCTAAGGAAAAAATGATAAGCCAGAGAGGACATGGATGGATGTAGTAAGGATAGATCTACAACAGTGCAGCCCATCCAAGGATTTGGGCCAAGATAGATTGGAATGGCGAAACAAAATTCATGTAGTTGACCCAACATAGTTGGAAAAATGTTGGATAATGATGATGAACACATGATAGGCTCCACCACATGAACCATTTGAATTCTGATACATTCACCTTTTCCCGGCTAAACCAAGTATTTATGGCCTGCCTGAACATTGTATCTTACACGAGCCAAATTATAGATAACAAACAACTCAAAGTTTTTATTTTATTTTATTATTATTTTTGAGGTTGGATGGTTTGGGTTGGGTGTGTGCGTGGGTGGGGGGGGGGGGGGGGGCAGGGGGGGCGTTCACAGTCTATACCTCCAGCTCATTCTCAAATTAGTGCTCAAAATGTTATGTCTCCTGTTGTAGATACTAGATAATTTTGACTTACTTATCGCTCCTTGCAAGCGTGAGCCCTTATGTAAATATTACCCAATTTAATGGTTTGAGTACTATCATGCTCTTTCATTTACCCATAAACACAATCTAAATGCAATGTTCTTGCTAAAATTTCCATAGCTTCTAATGTTCATGAAGCTTTTTCATCAATTCCTTGCTGGAGTGATACAAAGGATGAAGAGATGAATGCTCTTACAAAAAACTAAAAAACAAAAAAAAAAAAAAAAAAAAAAAAAAAAAAAAAAAAAAAACCTAAAAACTTGGGTACTCATGCATTTACTCGAGAGAAAGAGAGTGGTTGGATGTAATGACGATTCTCTGTAACCATAATTAAAAAGGCTCTATTGAGAGAATACTGGACTCAACACGTTGCATTATGTTTACAGACTCATCATGACTTCGACTGCAAGACATTTAATCATCTATCAAAGCTAAATTCTATCATCGGTTGCTAAATTGGTACTGTAATAGTTGGATGGTTAAAAAAGGTATCTATAGTCACAATCTCTGTTTGTGAAGACTGATGTAGGGACCACAACACTAATTGTATGTTGACAATATTTATCATTTTCTTAATCTAACATCTCTTGTTTACCTTTTGTTACACCCAACTTATATTACTAAGGAGGCTAAGAAGTTCAAATAAAAGTAATGCATCTGCCCAGCCTTCCTATTAGTGGTTCTAAATGGTTCATCTCTAGACATTCACGAATTTCAGACATCCTTTTGCCCTCATTTCTTTTCTACCATTTTAGTTAAAGGGTTTGAAGACTCAAAGAGAGTGATAACAGTAAATAATTAGCTAAAAGGATTTGTAATTGGTGGCGAAAAGGGCTGGTTATTACTCATCTTCAATTTGGGGATCTCTAATTTTCTGTGATGCATCAGTTGCAGCTATTGAAGTGATTAAAAGTATTCTCTGATGCTTTGAAGGTTAAAAGTTAATATTCGTAAAAATACAAAAGAGGGGTGGGGGTCAACGTGGAGAAGATTCATGAATTAGCACTCATTGTGAATGGTAAAGAGGATACACTCCCCATTTAATGCTTAGGACTACCGTTGGGAGCCATCTCAAGGTCGAAGGAGATGTGAAATTCAATGATTCAAAGAATGAAAAGAAAACTTGCAACCAAGATGGGAAGGCATCTGGGGATGATATAACACTAAGAAAATTCTTGGCAAATCTGCTTGTATATTACCTATTTATGTGTAGAATCCTAGTTGCAAGTAGAAAGAAATTAGATAAGTTACAACAGATCTTTTTGTGGGTTGGGAAGAAAGAGAAGAATATGATCACTTTGTTAACTTGGAAAAGTTTTCAAATTCAAAAAAGTAGCTTTGGGGCTATGATGGATAATGGAAAGAAACTGGGCTCTACCAAGCAAATGAAGGTGATGGATGCTACGTGACCGAGTGGATTCCTTAGTATTATGGTGCGCCAAGTATGAAGAAAGTTGAGCTTGAGCATAGTGGAAGAGTCCAAGTCAAGGGTGGGAAAGGCTTTTCTTGAATGGAATCCGATTTTCACTTGGGATGGGAGCAAGAGTCTAGTGAAGGAACACATTGGGTGGAGGATGACTCCTCAATGTTATGTTCCTTTAAGGCTTTAAAGTTTTTGGAGTTGCATCTAACCATTGATGATTCCGATCATTGGATCTACGGACTTTAAAGGCACTAATGTGAAACATAGATAATTCTCTCCCAATAATTAGATTGTTCAATCACCTGAATTTTTATTTTTATTTTTTACATGACTCATTTGTGTTGGACCAAATGAGTGAACCATTAAAATCACATTGACACAGATATGTCGATAGCTAGAGATATATATCTTCCTCTTAGCAGAAGGTCCAACCCTGTTTCCTCAAACTTCAAGTAAGATGAAATGATGAATAAGGTCACATACCTAAAATCATCTGTGTGCGCTATCTTCCCACTACCCTTAACGGCAGAGTGCTTGCCAGGAACCTCATACAGGCCTACAAATTCACTGCTAGAGAATGAAGCATTTCTCTTCCGAATAGCAGCAACCAGAACTTGAGCAACACGCGTCAGGGGACTACCTCCTGGTAACCTATGTCTGTATAATGGCGTGCCAAAAAAGAACATCACGTTTGAAACTCCCATAGCTATAGCTAATGAACCGAAGGCTGATCCCCATCCATGCTTCATTTGAATGTACACCACCATAGTGAAGGCTATGATGGCCCCAACAGTAACCGAAAGGTAAAAGAAATTGAAAAACCTATCCAAGTGAGATTTATAATCTTTACTCTTCTCATCAAACTGATCGGCTCCAAAAGACGAAACACAAGGCCTTATGCCCGCGGCTCCAAATGCTGTTATATAAAGGAACACATAAAGATATAGCATCTGCCATGGTTTTGCCTGCTCGCAACCACCCAAGACTAGAGATAACTGGTCACAATGATCTTGGCTAGGCATAAGTGCAGTCATGGTGGCACATAAGGTTATTCCCACCAATCCCTACAAAACAAAACATAAATATGGCAATATGATACTTATCAGGCAGTTAGAAATGTTCCAGTTGATGTGAAAAATAGAAATGCAGCAAATCCACTCCTACTACTGAAGATAGAAATATAGTTCACATTCTCAAGGAGGAGACCACTGCTTCTTTTTGTTTTTTTTTTTTTATCACATGGGCCCGTGCCCAGAGCAGTAAGGATTGTAGGGCCTATCTAAGACTCTGTTTGACATGGAGCCTGCTGATTAGTGATATAGGAGGATCGAGCCAGCCCAATGATGGCCCAAGTCCATTATCAGGCACAAACCTGATTCTGATCAAAATACAATAGTGGGAGGGTGGGTCATTTCTCTTTTCGCTTTTCAATTCTGGAATGTTAAAAACTTACAAATTTCCTACAACATGTAGGGCATGCTATATGACATATATGTTAGGCTACATACTGATGGGAATGGATCCTTGGGCTCAAATACCGCCCAATAAGAGATTCGGATCCCCTAAATTGGGTTTAGGCTCATTTCATTGGGCCATGGACAGTGTAAATCCCCTTTGTCAAATTCAGGGCTCAACTAGATCCACACTAGACCTTGGTCCTTTGACAAACCCATCCACAATAATGGTTCAGTTACCAAGTGACCGTGTCAACATGCAGTAGAAAGCTTCAACTGAAAACAACTACAAGAAAAGTGGTCCAATGACAGAATATGAATTCTTATGGATGAAAGATAGAAAAACAAAGGATAATCTTATCATTCATATTACCGCAAGATAGATGGTTGTGAAGATAGCTATTGTCCAGTATCGACCGAGATATGCATCTGCAACAAACCCACCAATCACAGATGATGCTTGTGATATGCCTAGGAAATTGTTAACCACATTTGCGGAGCTAGCAAAAGGCCGATGCATCACGGAAAACATAAAGGACACCATATTAACTGAAAGCCCAAAATATGCCATTCTTTCTGCCATCTCATTCCCTAAAAAAGCAACAACCAACACTTAAAGCCAAGACCTTAATTCCATAGGTAGCAAAATAAATAAATATATAAACCAAGCTGCAAAGTTTTGTTTTGTAGTTTCTGCATACCAAAAATGAAGAAGGCGGCAATCCAACCTCCAGTCTTTGACATATCAGGAATAGGTTTCCCAAAAATATTGACTGGGGTTGTCCCTCCCACATAGCCCCCACCGATTGCTGTTCGTCTATCATCACTTTCAGCAAAATAAATTCCAAGCTTCTTTCTCCGAAATGAGTCAGAATGACAATCCAAACTTCTTGATTTCACAGGGGAATCTTCCAATGATTTGATTTCTCTAGATCCCATACCTGACAATGAATTCCAATAGAAAATCTTAGTTCCCTAGAAAAAATGAAAAATCTTGATTAAGATTTTAAATCCTCTAAATCTAATGATTAATTCTTCTAAATAACCTAAAACGTGATAGAGCACATTGGCTTTTGTGACAATTCCCAATGAGTGAAAACCAAAGTTCTTAGACTGCACAAAACTCTTCACTTATGGTACAAGAATATTATCTGGTAACAGTGAACTTTACAAGGTAAATATATAAGGAAACAGCACCACATAAAGGACCATTGGTAGGCCAGGGACGGTTGGACCATCCTTAAGAAGCCTCTCTCTCTCTCTCTCTCTCTCTCTCTCTCTCTAACCCCAGGGAATAAACCATAATTTCTGCAAATGCACAAGGTATGCTGCTTACATTTAAAACTCTACAAGTCCAATAAAACCCCCGCTTCTAAGACATTCATAATATACGCTGAGGGCCTTCTCATTTATTCCATAATGAGTTCATAGGACTTCTAAAGAATGATCATCAAAAGGGGTTAAATATGAGGTAATGAAGGTGAAGATTCAAAGGAGGACTTCAAAGTTGAAAATAACTCTTCTTTATCCCTTTAATAGGAAATGATTGCTCAGCCATCACCCTAGTGTTTAAATCCCAGAAAAGTTATGGCCTTCCTACTTCTCCACCTTACACCTCTCACCCCTAACCTCTTTAATATCTTCCACTTTACCAAGAAATCATAAGACTTCAATACATAAGAATTCAATACCAAGTAGGCAAACGGGCCCGAAAGAAATTCAAATTCTAACACCACTCACTCTCATAACAATCAAAACACCACCAGTATTGTTACACTAGAAAACCTCAAAATCTAACAACAGTCCACTTCAAAAAGAACCAAAAACAACTCAAATTACAACTCAAACTAGATAACTTGAAAATCCAACAACAACCCACTTAAAGAAAAACCAATATCCCCAGCAAATGAACCCCAACACCAGTCCCCCACAACAACCCCAAAATTCCCCACTTACACACTCTAAAGTAATAATAAGAAAAATGGAAATCTGAGATTTTACCTTGAAGGGCCAAAATTGAGCAGACAACCCAGTTTTTTTACACTAAAGTCAGTAGAAATCAAACAAGAACCCAGTTGAAAACCCAAAAAAGGGCTCCTTGCGGAAATATCCAAGTCCCCAAGAAAGAATCCCAGCTGAATGTACTTCATGCTGGAAACCACTCTACTTAAACAGAAACCCCAGGACTCCCAACAGCAGATACACACCTACTTTTTGGCAGACTCACCCATCTCTCATCAATTCCTGTTGGGCCACAATAAAAGGACTTCTCAACCGACACGTGAAGCGTCCCACAGTAATAAATAACGCATTAAATGTATGCGTATGAGAGAAAGAGAGAGATAGGGATTGAATTCAAATACCTGCTTAGGAGGCTAGAGATGAAGTGGATTTCTGGAGAAGGCGATGGAAGCATTGCCATTGGCGTGGAAAGAGAGAAAACACTAGTAGAAAGTAGAGAGACCATGTACTCTCTCTCTCAACATGGTACGATAAAAGAAACTACATGGGAGATTTTTTTTAGAGAGTTTTACGGAAAAAGTCCCAAAATATAGTCATATATCTAGAGAGGTCCTCGCAAATTGTGTAACACCAATGAGGTCCCTCAGGCCTTATTTTTTCTTTTTTTTTTCAACTTTGATAGGAACGACGCTAACGTCGCTCGTGTCTGATAAGGCCGACGCTAGCATTGATCGTCAGCGTATCTCCTAATGTACAATTTGCTAATGGGGGAGATGGAGAAATATACACAATTTACTATATCGTCACTCGTCAGGCTCACTTGGCTTCCTATTTTATGGAGGCAGCAAGAAAATTCCTTCTGGCTCTTAGTAGTTCTACTACATGTGAGATTTTACTTTAAGCTAATTTTAGAAATAATCACTTGATTGCAGTCCTCACTATGCACAATTCCAACACAACTGCCCCAGTCATCCACAACATGAACTACAACATCCCTATAGAAATGCATCACCGCTTTCTTCAAGTCCAGGCTAGCTTGCAAGGGACTAGCTTCTTTAAACGGTGTCATATACTTCTCAATTGTATCGCCCAATGATACCTAATTAATAAGAGATACTAAGAAACATTGAGTAGAAGAACAACAACAAAGTATGAAGCAAAAAAGAAGCAGATGAGACACCTGAGGGAGTAGATAAGGACAAAATAGTGAGTCGTTGAATCCAAATAAAGCCTCGATGCGTACAGCAATCTGCAGCATAGTGGCGCATAAATAATCTCATGCAGCCTATTTTTAATATGTAAAATATAAGAATGCAATGGGATGTAGATAATTTATCTTCCATTATGTGTTACTTATTAATAGATGGTATAGACAAGCAACAGTACAAGACGCAACACTGCAGCCCACTTTCAGTATATAATTTATTCATTCAATGTTTTCTAGCATGTAATGGACCACTTAATATCTTCCCCACTAAAACACTCTACCCACATAATTGACAATTACACTAAATTGCCCAAATTTAACTGGGGCAAAAGGGTAAAACCAAGAATATAAACAACCATGACTTATCATGTTTTGACGGGTGACGATATAGCAAATTGTGTATATTTCTCCAGCTCCCCCACTAACAAATTGTGCATTAGGAGATGCGCTGACGAGCGACGCTAGGTTGAAAAAAAAAGAGGAAATAAGGCCTGACGGACCTCATTGGTGCTACACAAATTTGCGAGGACCTTTCGGGATATATGACTATATTTCGGAATTTTTCCTGTAAAATCCTCTTTTTTCTATCACTACGTGACATTTCTGGTTTGACTGCTAATTGGTGTTCATAGCTGTAAATTAAGGGTGTGTTGGGCACCCTGTAATTCTAATGAGGTTGTGGAAAACATATTTTTTATATATTAATCATCTTTTTAAATTTTGATATCACGAGAAGGAATTTCAAAATGTTGACATCACGAGAAGGAATTTCAATATCTCAACCTAATGACATAAGAAATTTGAAATGAAAAGGCTTAAATATCATAGATCAATTTTAGAATTTAAGCCGCTATGAAATTATCACTCTTTTTAAGATCACACTTTTGTCCGTTAATAATTGAAGTTTAATAAACTTTTGTAAAGTTATCAGTCCGATATCCTATGGTCGTGAAAAGTTGTACATAACCAGTGAAATAACGCACATTTATTATACGTGCAGTATGCATAAATCTTTTAAACTTTAATAGTTTGTGGGCAAATGTTAGATTTTAATGTCGAATTCTTATTTAATTTGATTTTTTATTTTCTACTCTTTTCACCCAATCATTGGGGTTCGACGCATGAGTACCCGAACAAGGGCAAACCCATGTGTATCTCTGACCTGGGACATCCATAAATCACAAAGAATTAAATTGGGGGTTGGGCCATGCCCCACGAAAGCTAAAGCAATCGCTCCACATCGATCATTTTCTTCTCTTCTTTGGTGGAGGGGGAAAAACAACAATTTTTTTCCATCTCTACGGGAGAGTAAGATCATGCAACTCGTTTTCATTCTATGACTGAAGAAGGAAGACGAATACTCTTGTTTGTTTTTCTATCCCTTTACGCGATCTTGACCTTTTCTTCTTAGATAATATCTCTTTTTGTTATTGGTTTTATCATTTGCTCTTTTTTTTTGGATTCGCTGGTTTCTTAAGAAATTGAAAAGGCTTATTTATGAATTTGGTTTTGATAGTAGGTTTCTTACAAAAAAAAAATTATTATTTAAAACTACGTCTTTAACCTATGCTATTGATTTTATCTTTAAATTATATATGGAGAAATATAACAAAAAAAGATCAACCGCTAATCTATTTAAATGCAATATTTTTTCTTTTTTTCTATTGTTAATGTGAAAAAAAAAATAGTAAAAGAATAATTGACGTTTTCAATTAACCATTGTTCACCCCACCCAAATGAAAATCCTGGGTCCATCACTGTACCCGATCATGGAAACGGTTTGGATTTTTAAAAGATGGACTCCACACATGTCCTTAACTCGCTCCGTGGGTTGACATTTTTTACACAATCAATAATGGATTGGGTTTGGATTTGAGTATATTCTTGATGCTAGACATACTACTAGATCAAAACTTGGTTTACTAGCTGAACGCATTATACCCACCAAAGAGGTAAGGGTCCTGGTTTAATTTTTTAACTCATTTTGTAAATCAGTCGCGCTAACCCGCCCCCCCGGGGATCCAACGGCCCTCCTGGAGAATGGACCTGAATTCGGTCCCCCAGGTCGGGCCGAGTGGACTTTTCCTTTGTAAATGGATCAGGTTTAGGTTAAGCTTATAAATGCTGTTCTCAGTGCTCAACCGAGCTCAACCCTAGCCTTGACCGAAAGCCACCCCTAGCTAGAAGGTTTTTACACAAAAGCCCAATCACCTGATGGCTAACATTAAAAAAAAGTTGGGGGCTTACATAAAAACATGCCACATCATCTGCAAAATAGGCTTTTTTGGAAATTTTGAAGATTGTCGTTTTCTGTTGCAAAGTTGAAAGCACATTTGTAGACGTGGCAGCTGTGGTCAAAGGGATGCACGTCCCTCTCATGTATCATTCTCCTATCAAATGATAAACATGATATTTTTCTATCTAAATTATATTATTAGGTGAAAAAATTTATAAGATATATACAATATAATATTTTTCTATTAGGGACAAATTTGTTAATGAGTTCGTCAATATTATTTAGTAAATTTGTACATAAAAGATTATCCATGAGAAATCTCAATCCAATATGGGGCAATTCTGGTCTGGTTCGAGTCAACCAAACATGAACCTTGTTTGAGGCAAAGAAATGATAAAAAATTATAGTTATTCTAAAATGAATGGTCTCACCAAAGCCCAATAAGTTTGATCAAGCAATCTTTAATATTATCGGATTGACCATTATAAATCAATTTCTCAAAACCGGCATTCCCAAACAAAACCACATTTGATGTTAATCAGCCTAAAATAAATAGAAGAACAAAAAAAATTCAAATAGGGATTACACATGAAAAAAGAACTTATTTAAAAATAGCATTCCAAATAAAATAACCCAAATCAATAAGAAAAAACTTATGCATACAAACTCAGAGCATACCAAACTCCCGGCACAATAACATAAACTTAACCTGTGATTTAAGTTTTAAAACAAAAGGCATTGCAATAGTCAAAAGTACTAAAAAGAAATGTAGCTAAGTAAAACTGTATGTTTTGGATTTTCCAAAGGCAAATCGATATATATAAAGCTCACACATACAAAAGTTTTTACCCTCTTAGGCCCAAAAAATAGTTCTTGATATATGACACTTTACTATTAATTGATGTAATTAAACTCTTTGATCTATGGAAGGCCTGATGGAGGGAGAGCGGGAGACCCATTTGTCTGTGGCAGCAATGGTGATCTGGGTCTTTCATACTCTATGAAGATAACCCAATCATCCATAAACTTTCCATCTATGCCCTCTTATAACCTTCTGCCTATTCTTTCACAGCATGTGAAAATAACCAAATCCTTTTGAATATCTTGAAATACGCTCGGTTACCACTCTGGCATAGATAAGTTGGCCAAATATTGAAAAGGGTTCTCTAAGGTCTTCTGTTGTGGTCCTTTTATTAGCCTTGAGACAAAAACGTTAGTGGAAGGAACTATAGGAGTAACTTGTTGAGGATAAGCAAAATGAAGGAAAAAAACAGGTGTGTGAGGCTGTGTTGCCGTCTCTTATGGCTATCAATTTCTATTCTTGTGTGACCCAAATTAGTCAAAAGTAATAAACTGGTATATATGCAGCCATCGAGCATATAGTCTATAGCATACAAGAAGAGTAACTAAACGATAGCATGAATGACAACTATTATAGAATTTAATCTTTTATAAAGCGGCTGTTACAATTTAAAAGTAAATTTTAAGCCATGTCCGTTACAGAATTTAAGCTGTTTTGATAGCATGAATGACAACTATTATAGGATTTAATCTTTTTATAAAGAAGTTGCACTATAATTCGATAGTAAAATTTAGAGCTATATCTATAATAGAGGTTAAGCTGTTTTGAGTAGCTGTTACAGATCCAATAATTAAGAGTCGGTCCAAATAGAGAGGATTGGTTAAAATCAAAATCCAATTGATCTCAATTGGAAACAATCGTTTTCATATATAAGAATGGACTTGACATTTAGGTAGTTGATTAGTAGGATTTTTAATATGATTTTAATAGAGTTCACATCTCACTCAGAATCTCTCTTGTACCATACTCCTATAAAATGAAATGGACTTGACATTTAGGTAGTTGATTAGTGGGCCTTTTAATATTATTTTAAATAGACTTCGAATCTTACGGGGAGATATCGTTTCATCCGATCCACATTCGTCAACTGTGTAGATTGTAGCTAACGCACCCTCTCAATTGCCTCTCAATTGCTTTATTGGAATGAAAAAAAAAAATCAATGAAGAGATTTTGCATAGTTGGCGAATGTGGATTTGATGAAACAATATCTCACAGTTTTTGCAAAACAGAGGATCCAGACTCTTTTAAATATGAATCAGCCCATGAAATCGGAGGCTGTGGTTTTAAACTTATGCTTGAAGGATCGGGATATGGAAGATCTATGGCGTTCTTGATGGTGGAAAGTATCCACCGATCTCCTACGTCTTGGATCTCAATGCAAAAGTGCAATACCTAGGGCTCCCGACCCCTTGTATAAACAATCCCATGGAGCCAAGCTTTATAGGGATCTGCTAATCTATCCGATTATTGTGTATTCCTATCTTATTTACAATAGACAAGTCTTTTATTCTATTGGGACTCTTATTCTCTATTCGCAACTGTCATTTGTTTGATCTGATATGGAACCCGTGGCATGCGAGATATATAATTAGCTACAGCTCTCTTCTTGGGGCCACTTGTCTAGGCTTCATGTGTTCGAGAAAATAGTTGGTTTTCGAAGAGGCCAGGCACCCCGGGCGGAACCAGGATATAGACATTTGGGGGCTACTGTGGAAAAATAAAATAAAAATCTTGGGAGGGGCCACTTCTAAAATGGCTTTGGAATCTTAATTAATATCGAGGGTGTGGGGCAGAAGTTGGTAGCGTATACATTGACTAATATTAGGCAATGCATTGGTATGGACCTTGCTACTTTTTTCTCGTTGAATTGAATCACATCAATCTATTCCAGGATATCAATCTATGCCACCAACATGGGGTTTTACATCTGGACAGTAGTAGACCCAAGATTGAAACTAACACCTATAAATTTTGGTTTGGCTTGCTTGTAGGTTGGTCTTTGACTTATCCTAAGGATTTCTATGAATCTTATATTCCTCCTCATTTTTATGGAAAATAGAATTCCTATCTATTTATGAAAGTAAGTCCAATTAGTTTTATATTTGTAAACAAAACATGTAAACAATGGTTGTCCATAATTATATATTTTATCGCAGAGTCCTCTTGTATCATAGACAAGCGCCTTGTTATAGTTGGTCTAAAAGCCTACTTACAACCACTCCTCTAAATAGAAAGGCGAGAGACGACCTAAACTAATAGAAGAAAGTATAATGTAGGCTCAATATCTAATTAATTCTTTGGTAAGAAAATCTTTTGCTAAAAGTAAATGTTTTTTCCATTGACTAGTAAAAGCAACAAATAATATTAGAAATGGGAAACAAAACTTAGAAATACAAACTAGAAGATGTGAATCTAGTGAGAAGTAAATACATTGGGTTTTACACGTGCATTGCATCTTTTTTCTTATAATCTCAAAACCCCCTCTAAACCCATTTTAAAACTCCCCCCACCACATCTTTGTCTCTTTCGTATTAGTTTTGTCTTATACGACCTTATATCCTCTAAAGCATAATTTACACGTGATCAATCTAACAGATACCTAAATTTTTTTACATACTAAAATCTTATTAGAGTCGTCACACAAGAGAGACATTTATTTCAAGCAATTTAAGTTTTAATAGATAGACACTGTTGGATATATGTATTGAGACAATAATGGATGTAACTTATTTTATTAAGGAATTTTGACATCTATCCATTTCAAAAAAAAAAAAAACCCACGAAACATATGTACCGACCTTAGATAGGATAGGCCAAAGTCTTGGGCCCTGACCTTTTCTTTTATATTATTTCTTTAAGATTTTGCATTCCAAAAGTCCTCTTTCGTCTAATAAAGTAATGGGCCCATAAAATAGACCGACTAAGGCGATCCGGAACCTTTTTTGGGTCTCTCCAATTCTCATAATCTCATCTCAAATGTGAAAAGCCTTAAAATACAATTTGACTAATCAGATCAAATATTAAATGCCTGCCATAAGTGTGGCCCCAAGTATTTTGAGTATCTGCATTCAACTTATTCTAGTGGTCCACCTTATGCCATGGTATTGAATGGACCTTTCATCAACCTTTAGCCATGATTCAGATAACCCATTTTCAACAAAATAGTTTTATCTATATATGTAGGGCACATTCAAAATTATTTTATCCATGGGACCCAATAGAGTTTTCTTTTTAATAAGATAGAGGTCGTTAAGAATTAGGAGGAGAAAATTCGGATAACACGAGGTGGATAGAGATTAAACTAGACAATGGATAGGGCATCTACTTAGGGATGTGATTCTCTAATTAGTTGGAGATTTCAACCCGTTAATAATAGGGTTTGGGTCTTCATTTAGGTACCGATAAATAAACGGGTTTTGGTTCGGTTCCACATTGATTCCAACCCGTGGACATGAGATCCAATATATTACCTCAATTTTCGAGAAATCCTCTTAAAAGCTAGTTTTATTTTTTAAATTATTTAGCTAGTTTTTTTCTAAATCATTCTCTGTTGGGCTTGAAATGGTTCCGGGAACCGGTTCTAGTTCTGGTCCCATCTTCTCATTATCGGTCTCAGCTCCAGAAAAGAAAAAACTGGTTCCGAACCGGGTCCGGATCATGTTCCATCTATCTTTTCATTAACGGTTTCGGGTCCGTGGTACACCAAGGACTCGGACCGGAACCGACCCATTTACATCCTTACATCTAAGGTTTTGTTCATGGGCCGGCCATCCAGGCCTGATTTGGGCCCAGATTTCTTTTGGCTTGGATTAAGTAATAGAAAGCCTTATGCTCGGCTTGGCCCGGCCCGGCCAAAATAAGCAGTGCTTGCAATTTAGTCATAATTTGTAAAGACTAGTATTGACACAACGTTGGTAAGATTTGAAAAATGGGTCAATTTTTCTTTTTTTAAATATCTGAAATCATGACACTTTAATATCCTCAAATCTATTTATTTTTTTTAGAAATTATCTGCCTCATGTGTAAGAAATGCATTTTGGAGAATTTGCCAAGTACTAATAGTTATACAATAGTAAATCATTTAAAAATAAATATATACACATATATACATACATACACATACATATACAATGGTTGGGAAATTAGAGTGCTTGAAAATATAATAGCTCATATATTTGATCCCTCTCAATTACATTTGATGCACCCCCTTCTTTTTTTTTTTTTGGGATCCTCATTTGATGCACTTTAAAAGCCCCCAAAGTTGGTGTATCTGCATGGTGCATCCACTCATACATATGCGAGCCAAACAATTGATTTCAAGTGGCCAAACAATGGATCTCTCTCTCTCTCTCTGCCTCCCTCTCCCTCCTTTTATGATAGGTAACAAAAACATATTAAGATTAGGATTAAAAAAAAATAAACAAAATGAGGACCACCAACAAAAGGCAACATATGAGAAATTTTATTGGTGCCTTGCTTATCTAAAGAATTTATAAAGTTAATAGCTGAATACCCAACATGTTAGAAATTTAATTTCGTTAAAGTAGAACTAAAATCTCCAAGGGAGAACCGCCAAGGACGAAATCAAAGAAATAACATTAAAAAAATCGCTTTCCACGCCAAACTGTCATGGAAGGAAAGCATAAGCAGATTGCACCTCCAACACTCACCAAAACCTCCGCATCCTTGGACTCCAAGTTGCCAACAAGCTTAGAGAACATCATCACCACATCACCCTTGAGAGCTCTGTAGAACCCCACCAATACCACTTGGCCATGGCTTATCCATCAACATTAAATTTCACAAGCTAACTAGAGGGGACCGCTAGACTCATAGCTAACCACCTTCCTCATATCTAGAGCAGTCAATTGTGTCGTATCAATGAATTCCGGTTACGGATTATCAGATTCTTATTAAAATCACCTCAATCCGTACACGACCAGTTAACTTAACAGGTAAAAAAATCGAACCCGAACACGACCCAACCCGTTAACCTGTTGAGTAATTGAATCATTTCAAAAATTAAAAAAAAATCTATACAAAAATATATATAGGAGAAAAATATATAAGCTACATGAAACTATAAGTGAGGATCTCGAGTGGATCCCACCTAAAATCCCACTATAAAACAATAGATTTTAATTTAATCTTTCTGAATATAAATTAATTCTTGCTAGACTTAGGGACCATAAAAAATCTAATGGGTTGAGCAGATTGTTAATGGTTTACTTGTTTAATTTGTACACAACTTATTAACTAAATGTGTTAATAGGTTTGACCCGTCAACGACCTGAACCCATTAAGAGCTCACCTGAACCCATTAATATCATGTGGGTTCCTGTCGTGTTAACCGGTCAACTGGCATTTTGACAGCCCTACTCATATCATCTAGTGAGTCCCACCACAAACACATAACCTTAGCCACCCATCAAACCCTAAATACAAGTTCTGTTCCAATCCACATCCATTAAAGAAATCATTTTTAAAATGGATGGGATTCTCACAATAATCCCATTTAAGCATCATCGCCAACCTATTTCATTCCATTTTATGGCTTATTTAAATATTTATTAACTAAATATAATTTTTTTAAAAAAATATTTTACATGTTCGGGAGAGATGCTCCTCCAACAGTAATATATATAACAAGTCTTAAAAGAAGAGCGGTATAATATAACCCTGCACAAAAAACTGATAATACTAATACCCATATGAATTCTTAATTTCCTATGTATTCTATGCAAACAAATATCTCATATTCTCTCATGTTTAACTTCTCAATTCTAATGATATCACATCCTTTTGCACCATTCTTTTACCTTGTCCCAGATAACAATGACCAAGCACAATCACATGATAGAGTGAATAGATTGTGCAATATTCAATGCACTTTTGTGGATAATAACTGAAGTAAACTAGTTAGAGTGAGAAGGGCCTAGATTAAACATGAGTAAAACTAGAGTCAATATGGGCTTCCTGCAAACATAGACCAACAACAATGTCCCATCCAGCACCATGATGGAGGTGATCTCTCCTAAACCCCTTGTATAAAATTTAATATTACTCTTTATCCCTCTTATAAGAGTCCTTATTAGACCTCAATTATGACTTGAGGCTGATTCTCCTCATTTGAATATGAATGGATTTCTAACGCCAAGAATTGCACAAATTACATTCTATCTGAACTCCCCTAGAGCATGCATGATTATAAGTGGGTCCCATACTATGATTGATGGACCACTCTTGGTCCATGAAGAACAGTTTGACACCTTTTTTGACACCCTGTGAAGAGATAAAATCATATCACACGTATCAATGCTCCATATATATTTCTCAAGTAATATAAAATATTTTAGAAAACTCACACTCATTCATATTCAAAACAACCACAAACTCAAGACTCATGAAGAGGAGGTCTGTTTTGTTAAGTATAAACTTTGAATCACTACTCTTTTACTTGGTAAATGTCTATTTACTGCATCCATATGACCATCCAAAGCTTTCCAATATTGCAGAGCATGGTCTACTTGCATCAAATTATATTGCTAAATGCCTCACATCAAATTGTCATATTTGCCATTATGATTTACCATTAGAAAGCTTTTGAAACAAATTTTAATGTGGGAGATTTACTAAATTGGGTGTTTCTAACATTTCAAAATTTCATTGCCATGGGACTCAAACCTTTTTTTTTTTTTTTTGTTTTTTTTTGTGTTTGTGTGTGTGTGTGTGGCAATATTATGATTTATAATTAGTTTTGGATTTTTGTTTGCATGTTATTTGAGTCGTCAATAAACATTTATGTATGTATCTTAATATGGTTTGAAGTTCGATTTAAGAGTAGATACGGATTTACTAATTTTTAGTAAGTCAGAGTTGACTCAATTTGTATTTATTTATTTATTTTTTATATATAAATGTCATCGTGGATCGATGAAGATCAATACAATTCATCAATTCCTTTTCCAAATTCGTGATACTCGCTCTTATCTTCTTAGCGAAAGTTCTAGAGTCTTGCTACTTTTTGGAGACATGGCATTTCTCCTTTTCATTTTGCATGCACCCACTAACCCTCGTTTTTAATCTCAATTTATATTTATTATATATATAATGTCATTGTGGACGAAGTTCAATACAATTCATCAATTTCAATTCCAAATTAGTGATGCTTGCTCTTATCTTCTTATCAAGGATTCAAGATTTTTGCTACTTTTGAGAGACAATTTATTTCTTTTCGTTTTACATGCATGCACTATGCATGCTTTTAGGCTTAATTTCTATTCATTATATATATATATATATATATATATATACACACACATATACACACACGTTGTCATTGTCATTGTGGACGAAAATCAATACAATTCATGAGCTTTGTTTCCAATTTTGTGCTTCTTGATCTCATCTTCTCAGCGAAAATTTTAAAACGTTCTTTATTACCTTGGGGAGACAATCTTTCCCTCTCATTTTACACGCATCTATGACACCACTTTTCTAATGGATGTCATTGTGGGCGAAATTCAATACAATTCATCAATTTCATTTCCATATTAGCGATGCTTGCTCTTATCTTCTTAGCAAGGATTCTAGATTTTTCCTACTTTTGGGAGACAATCTTTTTTTTTTTTCGTTTTACATGCATGCAGTACGTATGTTGCTAGGCTCAATTTCTATATATTTTATCTATGGTGTCGCTGTGGGCGAAAATCAATACAAATCAAGAACTTTGTCTCAAAATTTGCGCTGCTTGTTCTTATCTTCGTAGCGAAGTTTTTAGAATCTTACTTCTTTTGGGTGATAATCTTTCCATTTCGTTTTACATTCATCCATGACACCACTTTTCTAAGAATATCCAAATTAAAAGCGGGAAATCTATGTGGCAATGGGTCAACGTAACACGATGGCTAACATGTATAGACTTTAACCCTAACTCGACCCTTTGACAAACTATAGGTCAAAAATTTAAACTCTAACCCAGCCCAAAAGTTAATAAGGTCAACATGAACCCTTTTAATCGACGACTCGAACAAATGGGATTAGCACATCACATTGCAACTAGCCACAATGGGTTGAGTTCCGAGTTCCGATAGAGTTGGTGGGTTGAACAAGAAGAATAAATCAATCTGAACGATAACCACTTACTCAAGAAGGTCACAAATTTCAACTCGAATCCAACCCAACCAGAAAATGAAAGTTTGGGCAAAAAACAAATATTGGGCTGGGTCAAGAATTGTAATTTTGTACACCCATGGCCATGTTGTATATGGACCAGGCCTTTCGTGTCTTCATCCTTCTCTGCCTTGGTCGGACGGATTTAAGATAAAACGAAAGCGAGAGCTCTCTCTTCGCTGCTATTTCTTCTCCAATACCCCTTAGCCACATTCTCTCAAATCTCTTTCCTGCCTTTGGAAATCCAAATCACAAGCTCTCGAACAGCACAGATGCAATGGAAGGTTAAAAACCCAATCTTTCTTCCTCCTCTGTCTCATTCCCAATCCAACGATTCGATTCTTACCTATATCTCTCTCAATTGAAGATGGCGCAGGTACTAAGAACTCGGATTCCTTTTGAAGTTTTATCCATTTTCACCTTTTTTATTCATGGGGTTTTCTTTCTTCACAAGCAAGAAGCTTTTTTTTTTTTTTTTCTCTCCTTTCCTTGTTATCTTCTTCTGTGTTTTTATATATATTTTTAGCCGGAATTGATGATGATTGGGATGTTTGAAGATTGCAAGGGACGGGTTGTTGTGTTATAATGCTGGGATTGTGTTTTTGAATCCAGTCTTTGTTTGTTAGTGTTTCGGGGATTTTCTAGGAATTTTGGAGGATTTGGATTCTGGGGTGTTGGGTAGAAGCATGGTTTGGTAGTTTGGGTTGGTTTGAGTATGGTTCTGATTGCGTCTTTGGTGGTCATGATGCATGGATTATGGGATTATAATGCTGGAATTGCTTATTTGAATTTGCCTGTGTTTGTTAGTGTTTTGGGATTTCTCTAGAATATTTGGAGGATTTGGATTTTAGGGGGTTGGGAAGAAGCATGCCTGGGTAGTTTTTAAAGTGGGGTTGATTTGAATATGGTACTGATTGGGTTCTGGTGGTCTCAAGGCATGGATTGTTGGGTCATAATGCTGGATTTTGCCTATTAGAATCTCCCCCTGTTTTTACTTTGTGGAGATTTTCTTGAAATCCTCGGGGGATTTGGATATTGGGATGTTGGTTAGAAGCATGCTTGGTTAGTTTGCGACTTGGGATAAATTGGAGTAAGGCAGTGGTACTGTACCTTTCCTTTTCCATTACTTTTTATTCTTTTGAAATTTGCTACTTTTTAGGTTTATTACCTATTATGTGCCGGCATGGATACGGCATGGACACGCCATAGACATGACAAGGACACGGATTTTTCGCATAAAAGGTGAAGTATCGGATACGATACGACACGATACGTTGCCCGTTTTGAAGTATCCGTGCATCATAGTTTATTACTCTGTTTTAGAGTTGTAATTTTGCATCAGTTAATTGGACCGGAAGTCCATTTAATTTTTTTTGATATCACCAATTTCTTTATATATTGAAAGCTCCGGCTGTGATCTATCCACATTTGGATCCCTCATAATAACGGTTAGGAATTAGGATCGCCTTACATCTGTGCTCTGTAGACTGTTATGAATTTTCATTATGTTTTTGCTGTATGTACTATGTATATGTTGTTTTCGAATTGGAATACCATTGACTACTTATGCTATTTTCTAGGGTAACTTGTGATCAGTTTCTTGGATTGGATTGGGAATAGCATGAATATGGCACTCATTTCCCCATCAAAGGCCTACAATCCTAACTGTTTGATTTTTCCTGCTAACGTAGGGCGAATGACCTTTTTTTATTTATTTTTTATATATATAAAATTTATCAGTGCCACTCGCCACCAATTGGCTGGTGAGGATTCTCCAGTAAATGTGATTCTTGGATTGTGATACGTCTATGTTTGGGTCCCTGACATGGTCAGTGTGGATTATTTCAAGTTTGATCGTGATGTACCGTGTATGAGTTGCCTGACATGGTCAGTGATGTACTGTGTATGAGTTGCCTCCTTTTAAGAAGCTCTGGTGAATACAAACTATAATCTGCTCCTTTGGGGCAATTTGGTGACTCAATCTTCTGTTGGTATTATTTTACAGTCACCTCAAAATATACTTATAAATAATTAATTTAAATGACTTTCTAAGTTTATTGTTATTTACCATCAAAAGAAGTGGCACTTGCAGTTTGTGTGGGACTTGGCTACCCAAATCAAGTGGTAGGATAGGAAAGGCGGAAATTTTCTTCTTTAATAGTGGAAACCATTTTTAATCTCCTTGGAAATATTTTCTATCACATTTTGTATGTGTTCCTCCTTATCCAGACACAGCTTCAACTGATTCCCAACTTCTAGTCGATAGTTACGATGCTTTATAGTGGTTATTATTTAAAATTATTTATTGAAATTGTAGTTTTTGAAACTACGTAATATTTTAAATGCATTAAATTTTGGGCACTGTGAACATGCTAGACGAGGAGCTGCTGCTTCTAACAATGTTTTAGAAAGATTTGTACATTGTTTTGGTTGTTCAAATGACTTGGTTGTGCTTGTGTGCATATCGTTACAAGCAATAATTGACAATTATAGTTCGAGTGAACTTATAATATTATGACTTTGTCAATGAAGGTCCCCGATATGCATATTCAAGAAAAGAGATCAGGTCGGCAGCCTTTAAGATGATATAAAGCTTTGGTGGAATCTTTAGCATTATTTTATTTTACAAGACCTGCAAAATGGCGGCTGGTCAGCAGAAAAAGCGGTTGAACTCTCCCAGTTTAGCAACTTGCAATTTTCAGGAGCAGTATCGGGTAAAAAAGAAAAAGCATCTGGAGCCATCCCAGAATGTGTTGAACATGAGAGGTCATATTTCTCTGGAATGGGATGACATTCAGAAGAAAGCCGTGGCCAAGAAGGAACAGATTGGGATAACTTGGAGGGACATGGCTCCTTTCATAGGTTCTGTTCCTCAGTCCCACATGGATTTAGCAGACGTGTTTCCAATCCCTCAAGAAATATTTGAGTTGGAGAATCTGACTGAGGTCCTCTCATATGAGGTAATTTTAGTTTGACAGTATTCTCATTTGCAAGTCCTTATTTATCTTCATGTTATTGAATGCTTTGGAGGTCAAAACATCTTCTCCATTATCTGATAAGATTTTTGCATTTTGTTTGCAACCTATGGAACCAGGTTTGGAGGAGACATTTATCAGAAAATGAGAGAAAGGTTCTTGTTCAGTTTCTTCCTAAAGATAGAGAGATTGATGTGGATCAAACAGTACAGTCATTGCTCATGGGGGACAACCTCCACTTTGGGAACCCATTCCTTATATGGCAAGTATTGGGACCTTTTAATTCTAAACTTAGTTCTATAATTGTTTTTATACCCAGAAATGATTACTTAAAGAAGGTTTCCCACCACAGTCTCAAGGGATTCCTTGAAGTGGATGAGCTGCCTTTAATTTGTGAAGGAATTATTTAGGAACATCCAGTGGCTGAGATGTAGGGGTGGCGAATGGAGAGAGAGAGAGAGAGTACCTGATGACTATGGCTGCTTTTACTTCTTTCTCCTTCTTCCTGTCCTCTTCCTTGCTTTTCCTCTCCTTTGTCTTCCTCTATTTCTGTGTTTGCAAAATAGCAGCTAGGGATTGGATGTGATTGGGATTATATAGGCAGCTCGGTCGGGTTAGGCAGGTTAACCCTGAACTGACTAGTTTTTGTGTGGCTCAGTCGGGTCAGGAAAATCTAACCCCTGTCCAACCTGTATTCTACGCGTGTAGGGTTGGATGGGTCAAATATGAGTCAGGTTAGGCTGGGGTCAACTTTTGCTGGCCCTACTGAGATGTTTGTATCATTCAACTGTTTATGTATTATCATTTCTTCTTTTTTTTTTTTAATGAATTGTTTAATTTTATTACCTGCAAGAAAAAATTATCTAGGGATATAAATCTTCTTTTTAACTATGACAATCACCTTTTTATGCAATGAACATTATTGTAAGCTTACAACATTAAAGCCATTAATAACTGCAAAAAAAAGAAAACAAATGCAGAAACTAAATGTTTTTTCATTTTTATGAAAGGCATGATCGTGAGTTCTGTCGCTCTCATTTATGACTATCATCATTGCCATTATCAAAGCCCTAGTCCTATCCATCTAGGGCTGGCTAATTTCTATCTTTCTCATTGCTTATAATAAACATCATATTATAATTCACAAGTAGACTTTTGGTGATAATTAATGTTCATATGACCTGTATGCTACAGTGATATGTTATTTTTGACAATATTGAATTGATAGTTATTAGGTTGATGAGTAAATAACTGCAAGGACTAATGCCTTTTATTTATATTGAAGTCATCATGGTGAGCACTCCGTTGCTCGTTGCTCCTCGTTGCTCTCATTCATGACCATCATCATTGCCATTATAAAGGCCTTCGTCCTATCTATCTAGGACTGGCTAATTTCTAGCTTTCCATTGCTTAATAAATATTGTGTTAATCCACATGTCGAGTTTTAGTGACAACTAATGTTCATATGATCTGTAACTCAATGATATATTGTTTTTTATGCTTTTTTTTTGTTTAATTGGTAATTAGATGCCTAATTTTTATCTTTTCAGTAATTTTAGGTGGGTCCAGTTTATGGTGGTTTGAAATTTGAATGGATGATTTTGAACCATTCTTGTGGATCCGTTTTATTTTATTTTTAATATAAAATTCTGATTGATTATGGGACTGGATCACTTCTTTTTTTTTTATTATGTCAAACCCAATAGGGATTATTTCAACTAACCATGGACCTTCATCGGTAAAGAGGGATGGACACATCTTTTGAATGGTTTGGATTTTCAGAATGTAGGCCCCAAATGTATGGTTTTGATTTGACCTTGACATTATAGTACGGTCAACCCTATTAATCAATCCTCATATATATCTTTTGATTTCCTACAATGGGGCTACACAAAGTTGACCAACCCAAACACCGATCATTATCTGTGAATTTGCAGTTACCAAATTCTACAAAGAATTGATTGTTATTAACTAGCATTGATGAAATCATTAAACTTTGTGGCCATAAAATGAAGGGTTCGGACCATTAGAGAGGGTGCTATGATGCTCAAATATGAATATATGGAAATAATCTCTTAAAGTGACACTTGTGTGACACTTTGTGAGTCTCACCATTTAGTTTGGATTTTATGGCCTCAAATTTGATGTTAGCGAAAATGTTAAAAAAGAGGGTGTCTCAATTGGTCGTGTGTGTGTTTTTTTTCTGAAGGGTGGGTGTGGGGGGGTTCGTGGTGAGTAGGTTTTCTTAATTGCCACTAGAGTGTATCTCATTTAGTTTATGTCAGCAACATCTCTCAAGGGATGCTTTTGTGTATATACATATTTATCTATGTTTATAGGTAGACTTAGAAACATCCAATGTTTTTTTTTTAATGTGTGTCCACTTGGATGATTTAGGCACAAATAGGGATGGATAATTCTGAATGTGGGTTAGGGGTGGCACAAATATCAATCCGAATCAAATGATCTTAACCCTTAATTTGACAGCCTCAATGCTTATTGGGTGTTAATAATTCAAATCTCTTAAGAATAATCCAGTGGTGGATTATGGTTGGATTAGTGTAAAATTGGGGTGAGCATTAGTTCATGGGGCTAGGTGTGTGAAGGGATTGTCTTGATCACAAGTGGGCCCCTTCCTGACAACAAAAATGGTTCGTTAAGTAATATTGACTGGATCATTGGAACCACTGCAATTTTCTTCTTTTACTATAAAACCATTAAAACTTATGGGCCATTGATCAAGGGATTAGGATGATCAGATGGGCTTAAATTTTGCACATAGGTAGGGCCCACCCAGATCTTCCAAACCTACCCAGCCCCATCCCCAAGTGGGCCCTACAGCAAGGTGCACATGGTGATCCCATCTGCTTGCTCATGGGATCACAACTCTATATACAAACACACACAAATGAGTTTTGCTCAGGTGCCGATGTCTCACACCGTGCGACATAACATGTGGGGCCCACCTGGGGTGTCCTATGATCAGTCCAACCATGTGACCTAATACAAACCCGATGCATTCTCAAATCATTAAACTTGAGTTTTTTTCCCTTTTAAACATTAAACTTGAGGGCCATAGATAAAGGGGTTAGGATAATCGAACGAACTTGAAAGTTTGCACATAGGTGGGTCCTGTCCATATCTTTCAAACCCCCACCTCCCCATGTTTGGTGGCGCCCAAGCAGCCCCCACAGGGTAGTCCTCACGGAATTTAGTGTGAGACACCCCCACAATAGCAGGTTCCTAAGGATTTGCATACATGTCAATTGATGGAAAGTTGGGGATTGAAAGATCTGGATGTGATCCACCCATGTGCAAAATTTCAAGTCCATCATATCAACCTAACCCCTTGATATGTGACCCTCAAGTTTAGCAGTTTAGAATGCTTTTTTTAATTTTTATTTTTGAATTTCAATCTCAGATCTATTCTGATTTGTGTAAAAGGATGCGTGTGCTGGGGGTCGGTGTGGTTTTCGGTTGGGGAAGGGGAGGGTGATTGCGCGTGTTTTCATTCAGATTGATCATAGGAGGTCCCAGATCTGATGACCCACAGCTCGAGTGTATCTAAGCTATTGGCACACGTGCTTGCCTGAAAATTCCTCGTGTGTGTGTGTGTGTGTGTGTGTGGCAATTAAGATAATCCGGTTTAACATTGTGTGTGTGTGTGTCACTATGGCAATTAAGATAATCCGGTTTAACATTTTTGCTCTTGGGAGTCTTAACACAAGCTCAAAGTAGGTCCCCATGACGGAGATGTGCCCAACCAGTGGACTGTTGGTGTGTCTAGTGATACTGCTGTCTTTATATGCATTATACTACACCTGGTCCAAAATACAGTTAGTCACATTCTACTTGAATTGGGAATGTTGCTCTTTTTTTTTTTTAAT
The DNA here is from genome assembly GCA_038049695.1 of Cinnamomum chago. Classification (NCBI taxonomy): domain Eukaryota; kingdom Viridiplantae; phylum Streptophyta; class Magnoliopsida; order Laurales; family Lauraceae; genus Cinnamomum; species Cinnamomum chago. Next base: position 113,390,173 of record CP142451.1, read on the forward strand.
CCTGAAGTTCCAAGTCTTGGCATGCATGCAGAATTCCTATACTACTCTCATGTTCATTCCAAAAGAGATTATTGTGAACATCTCTGTAAATCTTTTCCTTTTGATGATTATTGAAGTTGCAACTTTGGGGTTCTTCATCTGAAATGTATATTTGCAGGGGTGCTGCGCTTTGTTCTGGTTATCTTCATCCAGATGCTGTTCTTCATAGGGAAAGGTGGTTCAGGACCAATAAGAGAACCTACTATGCAGAATTACAAACATATCATAAAGAGTATGCAATTTTTCAATCTGTATTCTTATTACTATTGTTGTTGTATTTTTTGTAGTTCTTGTTATGATCATCATTACCACCTGGCTATTGCTTTTATTTACTTTTGTGGCTTCAATTTTTGTTTCATTGTTGTTGTCGTCTTTTTTTTTTCTTGTGTGTGTGTGTGTGTTTGCGTGTGGCAGTATTTTGGAGAATTTGCAGGAGTTGAAGGATAAATGGTGGGGCTCTAAAGATCCAGAAAAGGATATCACTGAGAAAATGTGGAGGTTGGTATTCTGTCTGTTGTGCGATTAATTTTTCAGTAAAACAAGTCTTCCTTTGTGTCCATTAAACAAAAAATCGTCTGCCTAGAGGCCCTAGACTATGCCCTTTAGAATGAAAGTTCAATAAATCACCACCCAAAGGCAGATTGGCCAGTCCAGAGAATGATACAGCTATACATATCAGTTATTCTAATGAAGTTTTTTTAGATGTGAAAAACAGGAAAAAATCCTGAACATTCAAAATATTTTGAAAATGGTTATATTTTCATCTTTATTTATATTCTCGGATATGATGTGGGTACTTATTGTCAAATTATGGAGTACCATAATCTAGCAATGAAATATTCTAAATTATGATAAAGAGACATGGATTTAGAATATTGGAATTGGGGGAAATAGGGTTGGGTTTGGGTGGGCCCTTGGTGGTGTTGTTTTTTTTTTTTTTTTTTTTTTTTGGTGGGGAGGGTTTGTGCTTGCCTCCATCGAGTCAAGATGACTCAGCAAGTCGCACTGAGTCAGGCTTTGGTTTGGTCGCACTGAGTCAGGGTTTGTCCCAAAATACCCCCTAAACTTCATAAAAGATTATTAACAAATAAGAAAAAAATATAAAATCCTGCCAACCTTCCTAAATTTCTCTAAATCTTTGACTTCTATGTACTTTTTACGATTTAGTTGTGGTTCACGTCTTAGGGGCTATGTAATTCAATATTTTATCATTTAGACAAGAACCAAACTCCATCAGTTTGTACTGCCAGACCCAAGCCTTGATAAAGGAGGGCTGCGTTTGGTAGGTTGATAGCCGGCGTAAAACTTTTGTCACAACTTCAAACCTGAATTCCAAACAAACAAACAACAGCCTATGGTACAGTAGAGGTGCTCAATATTGCAACCTTGAGGTTGTGGGTTCGGGTCATGTTACCGATAAAGGGAGTGATTAGGGATATATTAGAGAGAGAAGACCAATCAGCCATTTTAAATTTGAGATTTGAGCTTATAGAAATATAATTCATGAGCGATTCATTTATGATTTTCATGATAAAAATAAACTTAAATAGTTAACACTTAGTGGTAAGAGATCAAGCATGATAATTCTCAAATTGAAATAAGCAGAGATTTCAGAAGAAGCATAGCCTCAACGATTAATCTCCATACCAGGTAGAGTTCCTGGTCGGCTGAGTATCATCTTCGTGATCATCTTGAGCCTGCCATTATCCTTATCCATACTGAAAATTGAAGTCGAAGAAGCCTCTCCTTGTACATTGTGAGAGTTGGGTGGATTTGCATAAGGTGGTGGTTGCTGTCGTTCTTGTCCATAGCCATACTATACTGGTGGTGGTTGCATCAGTATGCCCTTCCATATGTATGTTGGCCATATCTGTCATACCTAAATGAGTGATCATTTGGTCTGTATTGGTAGCCATAGGACTCATTGGAATCTGTTGGCTCGGCCCTGACTCCTGAGGTTGTACTCCAGTGGGATATTCATGAGATGGTTCATTCCCTTGTAACTCCCAACCACCATCTGTGGGCTCCACCCAATCACCGTGTAAAGGGTCATAGGCTTGAGATTGTCGATGTACTGTCTACCATGCTATAGGGTGGATTGTATCCACCTCCTCTAGACCCATAGTTCATCCTTGTCTTGCTTGAACTCAATGATGAAGTACTAGAGCATTTGTGACATTGTTCCTCTTCCCTTCATGTACAAACAATCCTAAGTGGTCATAGTGCCCCTTCATCAATCACTTATACTGGAGTGATTCTTTAGCCACTTTAGCATTTTATAAAAGGTAGACTACATAAAAAAGGTAGCCACTTTAGCATTTTATAAAAGCCAATTTCTCATGGCTTTTGTGGAATGAAAACTACATAAAAATAATTTCATTTACATACTTAACAGAAATTACACTTGCATAGTTACATGCTTATAAGAGACTACACTACATTAATCCAATCTTTTTCGGGAATCTAGATTTCAAATTGATAAACAAAATGGTAAATAAAAGCAATTTTACATGCTTATAGTTATGTGTATGAGAAATTTGAATATTTCGTGTAAATGTGCAGATCTTGGTAGGGAACCATAGATATACACACTATATAATTCCCATATTGTTTCTAAATCAACATTTTAAACAATTAGATATAATCATAAAAAAGAAAAAAAAATGCAATTTTACACACTTATTAAAAAAGAAGAAATTTGAATGTGTATATCTTGGTGAGAAACCATAGATTTACACGCTACATAACTTTGTTTTGTTTCTAAATTGAAAATATTGAAGAAGGGAAAAACACAAAATACTTGATTTTCCTAACAATTTTTTTTCTCGGAGAACATTTATCATTACTTCTATTCAAAGCGTTGTATACAAATCAAAACATGAAAACATACCTCAAAACTCTCAAATCAAGAAGCCCTTTTTTTGCACACTTTGAGCTTGAGAGCAAGGATTTGATCTTGAAAAACAGAAAAAAGTGTAGGAATGGTGCTCCTACAGTTGGAAATAGGTTCTCCTAGGAACAAGAGCTCTGTTGGAATGAGTTTGTGGGGGCAAAGATTCCCATATTTAGTGATTGATTTGATCACATTAAAACTCAGCTGAGTCTAGTTGGAATCGGCCAAGTCCTATACGAATTGACTCAGACTTGGCGATTTTTAAAACCAAGTATGGATATGTTCCATATGTAATCCTTGTCCTTGCCCTTTACAGATTGTATGTGATCTCTTAGGGCCTGATTGTTTAATCAAAGTTGAATCCCTAGGATTTCGAAGCAGTGGCTTCCCATAGAATGGTCTTAAAGTAAAGGATTGAAGGTAAAGATCACAAGGGGCCATCAAAGAATCATTCTGTTAGGACATAATTAGATGCGTATCATCCTCATAAATCAAATCCGATGTTATCGTCCTATGATCAATCAAATCCCTTCACACTCAATACTCCCCCTGAATTAGCACTGGCCCAAAGTTGAGACTCATCCGAGTCAATGTAGGCCATTTCAATTAATTATGCAAATACTTTTTCTTTTGGTAGGCCGCCACATTGGCTGACACAACTGCCTTCCAATAGTTTTGAGAAAGGTTTGAACCTTTTTACTCCCTATGATGGTTCTTCCAAGTTCCAACCACTAAGCTATCCTTTCAGGGGTGTTAATCATGCAAATTTTGACACTATTTATCTTTATCTAATGGGTAGGATACTAGGATTTGGACAACTTTGAAGCCTTCAAACCTCCATTGATCAGATGGATCCCATTTTTGGCACACAGGTAAGCCATAGGGAGACTTTCAGACCCTTGACCCAACCACCGCCACGAAGATCAGAGTTCCCCTGTCATCTGTGCTCATGTGGAGTATCATAATCACCGGAGGACCATATTCATTTGTGTATACCATGAACACCGTTACCATATTGTAATAATTGTAGATTATGACAGTGATTAGGATAATTGCTAATTGTCAGGAAATCAGCAATCATTGTCTTCTAACTAGGATCTAATATCCTTGATTACAGCATATAGAGATTATGAGAGGAGGATAGCACCTCATGATGAGTGCATACGAAAATTCCTACCAACCCACCAACTCTTGTCTATTTGTTTATTTTTTCCTCTCTTCCAATCTCTCTTATTCTCTCTAAGATTTCTAAGGCTATCACCGTGGGTCTTACAGGTTAGACCGTTAGACCATTCTGATCTTAGGAATGATTTGGCCATTTCTGAAAACAGCCCATCATTGTTTACATTTCTTTTAACATTTATATGTTGTGAAGTAAGAAAACTAGCAGAACTGTATAACACAGCTGACTCAGTACAGTGGCCTGCAAGTCTTTGTATAGTATCCCACACCAGTTCCACTATAGTTTCCTGTGGATATATATGTGTATGCATGAAAATTTTAGTAGATAACCTGATTGCAGGCTGAAAAGTAGATTAATAGAGTTGGTATAGGTAGCCAAAAGCAGACAAATAGAGTTATTGTACCATTCAAAAAAAAGAAAAAAAAAAGGGAAAAAAGAGACAAATAGAGTTATTGCAGATCAAAGTATCATAGATTTGACGTGTAATGGTTAGATGTGACTAAAGTTTTATGCTGGGTGTCAACTGACGCAATTCTCTTCTTATCTGGGTTTTGGGACTGACAGTAAACTGGCAGAGTTGATTTGTCTATATGTAGACACTATATTAACCTTCAGAAAGTCCAAATGAAACATATTTATTAAGACCTGGAAAAAAATACTGCATATGTTCGTTGATACAGGCGACACAAACCTTTTGACCCGATACATGCAATTTATTGTAACAGCCTTGGTTGACACTCAATAAATATGAGCTGATACAGTATGTACAGCTGATATTTTGAGCCTTTCTTTGAACACTGTTCGGACATTGCTGTAATGAGTAATGATCCGTTAGTTTTCTTTCAGATTATATGTTTAGTAGTTTTAAGAGGTTCATGTGCTAAGATTAATTTGTTTTTATACTGAGCAAATTGTTTAGTTTTCTCATTAGAATTCTCTTATATATCACATCTTGTGACAGCTTATCTAATTTGAATGGACTATCCAATGTGCAAAACAGTTCCTGGAACAATGTTGGAGCCCGAAATTGCTTCTATCAAGATTATCCCTCATGTTGCTTTTACATTCACAAATCTTTTGACTTATTTTGGAGACGCTTCTGTTTACTTTCTTGTTGTCTAATTTTTTTTCCTTTTTACGTACTTTTCATTGCTCTATACCAGTTCTGTGCCAAAGAATGGAGGAAAAAGTTTTATATCACATGAAAATGAGTTTACAGAGCATTTTCTAGAGGAGAATCTTGCAGCCACTGCTGATTCCTCTTCTTGGGTTGTGGATGAGAAAGCTGGTATTAGTGATAAAGAAATCACTCAAGGAAAGAAGGCTGGTGAACCTCAGGAAAGGTATTTGTTCTTCTGTAAATCTAAGCTCTACAACATGCCCAATGTTTTTGAATTACTTAGCAGATTGGTTACTTGTAGTTGGTTTATCTCTTATTTAGTGTATCTTGAGTTTGCTCCTTTTTGCCAAGTGGTAGTATGACTCAAACCCACAACCTTTTGGTTGCAACACTGAACACCTTCCAACTGTACTATATGGGACTACTTGACAGGGTAAGGGTGACATTTGCATTTATTTATTTATTTTTTATGTTTTTCTGCATTATGTTTGTGACGCACAGCCCATATAGAAGGCCTTCAGATTTGACCCAAGAGTAGTTCTACACTTGGGCCTTACATGAAGGCCACCCACATGGACCATTCTCCAATGGTGCCAGACATCCAAGGATCCACTTGGACTAGTTAGACTATCTCTGTTTACAGTTTTTGTTTTGTTGTTTAATTAATTACATACTTTACTACTATGCTATGTGATTAATTGATAATTATTCTTTAATTGCAAGCTTCGGAATTAAAAGAAATAGAAAATGCCCTTTTTAAAAAAATAAAATAAAATTCCTGGCTGACCCCTTCTCTAGGAAAAGAATAGAATGGCTTGAGCTCTGTCTTCAGTCAAATAGAGTTGATCAAGCACTCAAACCTTAGACTTCACAAATTTGCTCTTTACAGCTGGTGACTTTACTTGGATTGTGATTTAGTTGAGTCAACTTAGACTTTCAGATCTTGCTGAGACGACACACTATCAATTTGATAGCTAAGAATCTAATAGGTTGAGAATGCATGTCTAATTATTCACGAGTCAATGTATTTCTTATATGTTTTTGGTTGCCAAGGTTTCTGACATTATGATCTTTGCCAAGGTTTCTAACATTATGATCTTTGCATAAGCTTTGAGTTCTGATGGGCATGAATGAAAAATGTTAAGATGGATTGCATCCTCTCTACGTCTTCTTAACATTGAATCTCTAGCACCACTTACTCGCCAAATCCCAGATTATGTTTGAGATTCCCTTTCTTTTTCCTTGATTATTAACAGAAATAATTCCATTAAGAAATAGGTACAGCCGTACAGGGAGTGGTGGTATTACTATACCACAACCTAACAAAAATGAACTCCAAAATAACTATGTAAGAGGACCGAAAACATAGAATCCATGTTTTTGCCTTGTTCCATTAACTTGTCTACCACATCATTTGCTCTACCTATATGATGAGATTCCACCTAGATAAAGACAAAGATCTATTTCCGTTTAACCAAAAATGAAGTTACCATTGACCCCCATTCTGGAGAAGAGATCCATCTAATTTCATTTGATGAGTCACTTTCCACTAAGGGATTGCTTTAGAGATTGCCCAGATATTTTTAAAGGTTCTTTAATTGCTATCACCTTGGCTTCATTAAGCCCTTCATTCTGATGGTCAGGAAAATGCTAGAAGCACCTCTCTGCTAGCATTACAGGCACATTCTCGATCCCTGCTGGCCCAAGCTTGCCTCTTGATACTCCTTGAACATTGAACTTGAGAACGTGTAAGGATGAGGAGACTGCATGATCTTCCCCTCCTTTCTGACACCACAACCTGGTGCAAGACTCCCAGTGATGCATAGTATGTGTAAGCTTGTCATTTTCAAACTTCTTTCTCAAGAGGGCCCACTTACTCACCTTATCCTTTTTAGAAGCGATGATATAGTTGGTTGACCTAAATGATCATCCCCTATTTTTTTAGGACTTAAAGATACGCTCATTTCTCTATCTCTTTTCCAACAAGAACCAAATGATAGCAGAGGTAAAATGCCTCCACATGGTCGAACCATAACTTGTGAATGGAGCTTCCAACCAATAGTTAGCTGCCTTCCTAATGGGAGCCAGAGCAGACTGTGGTAAGCCATAAATCTTCTGTAAGTGGCTCCAGATGACATAAAAGAACTCAGAGAGTCAGAATGCAGAAAGAGATGAGGTGTTGTTTCATTTTAGTTATCATCGTTAGATAGTTCTACTTGATTACTAATTGGTGGGATCTCTCCACTTGTTGTTTGAGGCATATCATGTGGTGAAATCCTTAAAATTGCCAAATACTTTAGTCTGTTGAAATTTGTAAAACATCACAGTTAGCTGATACAATCGGGCAATATTTTGTTAATTTATGGTCCCACTATCATTCAACCTTAGATGAGTGCCATTTTAGCCACCACCATTAGATAGTTCTACTTTGATTACTAATTGTGGGTCCCTTAGTGGTTAGTCTTTTCTCTGCTTATCTCTGCACTTGTTGTTTTAGGCATATCATGTGGTAAAATCCTTATAAATTGTCAATCACTTCAGTTTCTTCTGTCGAAATTGGTAAAACATCACAGTTAGCTGATACAATCTGGCAATATTTTGTTCTGTGCCTCATAAAAAAAAAGTGTTCTATGATGATGAAATCTGATAATATTCAAATCCGTTGGATATTATGTTCTACATGTAATCTAAAGGCACCCTTAATCTATGTAAAAAATATTCCAGACAGCAATCATCGAATAGGTCCACTTTTTTGGATATGGGTTTAACTGGTGGAGCCCTCAAGGGTTGAGTCATGCCCCAAAAATTCTATTTGATCTAAAATCTTATCCATGTGATCAATATTCAAATTTTTTTTTTTTTACTTTCTATTATTATATCTTCAACTTGATTGTTTATGAACTTTTGTCAGTGCTACTCTGTTTTGGAATTCCGTATTATGGGGATGACTGAAGCTGTGTGGCCTTAAATAGATAATTGAAAAACATCTTTTTTTCAGTGTATCTGGTTGAAACTAAGACATGAACTTAATTGATTTACAACTGATATGTGTTCCACCAAAACTATAAGATTGGATCATTAAACTTGCTCCTGCTTGGACAGTAAATGATTAATGTCATTTATCAATCATTAGTATCATCTCATGAAAAAAATTAATTCCAGTCACTGAATGTTGCTTGTGTGCATTTTATCGTATAATTTGATGATTGTGCAATATCTGTGTGCAGGAAAGGGCCTGTGAAACGTAAGGGTGCAAACTTGTTGGTTGAATCAGGAAAGGTCAAAGCTGTCATTAATAGCAGAAAAGAAGAACTGCCTCAAAAGCTTCAGACCCTCCCTGCAAGTTCTGCTAAATATATGTCTTATATCAAGGTAAGTCTTACTATCTTAAATGGTACAAATTTCTGAGAGAAATAATATCTATTCAACATTTTAGAACAACAGCAATGATGATGATAATTTTTCCAATAGGAAGTGGCTTATTAGCTAGGTTGTGCAGTGACAGAAGATAGCTTCAGATGGGGATGAATGGAATAGTAAAATTTTGAAAAGATGACCTTATTTAGATCATAGATGGGCAACTATTGTTTGCTGTTAGTTTTTTTTTTTTTGGAAGAAATAATCTAATCATTAAAGGAATGATTTTTTTTTCCTATTTATCTCTTTTTATGATGAATGTTTTGGAGCAGATAGTTGCCTCTTATGATAAAAATTGTATGTGGGAGTGCAAATGGCATTGAATGTGTGCAATTCCATATGCAGAGGATTAACATCTTACCCAACCATGAGTGATAAGGCTGTGTTTAACCCACTCATGCTTGTACTAGACAATGATTGATTGAATTAAGACGTGTTGTTTTGGGAGCAACAGTACATGTAAGGCATAACTTTTGTTCATCTCTAACTGAACTGAAAAAGATTCATCTTTATGGTTTTGCATGGCCACATGATGTATGGATACTGGGTGTTGGACTCGTGATTGCATTAATTTACCGTTAAAAAAAATGCATTGATGTGGAGTGTTCATATGTTTATAAGAGAAATTGAAGTGTCCAAGTTGTATTATTCCTCCTCATTGAGAAGTATTTTTCTTAGCCATTTTGTCTCCTTGTTCTTAGGTGCTGAGATTGAAAACCTTTATTTTATTTTATTTTATTTTATTTTTACGTATGTATGTATGTATGTATGAGCTGCTTAGTTTTCATCCTCTTCGTATAGACCTCAAGAATGATGGGGCTTTCCGAAGTAACTATTGATGATTAGGAATGTATGAGATCATTTGTCTACATGAAGACATCTTGGGCATGTAAGGAGTCTTTCTTGAGAAGTAACATCCATAAAGGATTTAAAAAACAAGAGAGAAATTTATTCCATAGAAGTATATAGCACTTACATCCTTTTGTGAAATTGAGGACCCAATGGAAACTCTTGACACTCTTACGATCTAATTTACTTTTGAAAGCGAGATTATGAGTGAAATATAAGGATCACGACAACTAGAGAATATAAGATATGCTACTAATCGAAGTATGATACACATCCATTGATCTGGGGTTACAATCAAACTATCTGGATATGCTGGTACCAATTTGAGGTAAATTAAAGTTCAAACTGATTCAACCCAAGATCTGAATGAGGGGCTGATGGGTTTATAGATGTCTAACCCTTCCAACATAGCCTTTACTGAGGAGTAATAAACACTAATTAACTTTTCTCTCTATTTCTGATAAGCAATACATTGGTATAGCACCAAGCTATGTTGCCTTTTCTGAAGGATCAAACATGTGTTTATATGTCAACATGGTGAAAAGAAGCCATGTCTTTTAGTATGTAAAAATTCTATAACTAATCCTCTGCCTTTAAACATTTCAGATAAGCCGGAAGCAGCATCAATTGGTCAAGACATTGAAGCAATCTGGTGATGGCATTCAATCAAAATCACTTAATCGTGTTTTGGGTGATATCAAAAGTTTTCATGTACAGCCATATGAAACGTTTGAGGAGGAAGAAAGGAATAAGTTGCATGAATATTGGTAAGAATTTCACAAAGAAATTTATTATTCATATAAAATTGTAACTGTCTAACATTCTTGGATCTTCGGATTGTTACCTGCGGTTTATATAGGTTGCAGTTGGTGAGCAGAGATCTCCCAAAAGCTTTTGCCAATCGCAGAGAAATAAAGCATCAGCATCAAGAATTGAAGAAATCTTTGGAATATGAAATTTCCGAAAGAATGAGAAGTATAGTTGGCAAGGTTTGCTACTCTTCTTACACTTTCAATTAAGGAATTTAATAAGTTCAAACATGGAACAAAAGGATTCAGCTTCTTGAACTCATATTAAGGGCAAAGTGTGGTTAAATTTTGGAACAATCTGGCTGTCTAATTTTTTCACTAGCCTAAAGATCATTAGAATTTTTGTGACTTGGTGACCATATTCAACACGACAAAGCCAGGATGAAGATTTTTTACCTCAAATATGTTTTTTTGTATCCTCACCAACCCTTCTGGTGCCCATGTTTCAGTGCTTCATATAGTTGCTATAATTAGCCTCTCTGTAGAATGTGCCTAAAGAAATTTTCATAAGGGATAATTCAAAACCTTTGGTTCTTCATCAATGTCTCATCACATCTATTTGGGGTTGGCCTTTTAACTTATTCTCCATTCATCCCTATTCAGTGATAAGTCCTGTGTCACTCCTAGCAATCCGATTGAATAGAATTAACTAACATTTACAAATCTCTGCTGTCTATTTATATTTGGATTCAGCTGTTACAATTTGAGCATCTGATGCAAATTGGATTGGTCAGACCACATTTAGTCTGGATAACTCGGACTTCTGAGTTTTGACTCAAATGAGGCCTCCCTAGAAGTGCTGCGATGCTGAATTTAAGGTTCCAGATAAATTCAGCAACTCAAACAAATTTCTGCTGCTGTAGACATGAAATTCTAGGGAAAATTCAGGCTCCAGATGTACAGTGCTAGGATCAATAGCCAGCTCAAACAATCAAACTAACCAAACGGCCCCAATCCTGTCCATACTAAAGTAGAACTTGGAGCAAATAACCTAATGTTTACCAGCCGCAACTGCAATCTTAGAACATGCAAGAAAGACTCACAGCAGTCCTATGCTATTCAATTCAAAACATGATTGTTCAGTTTCCAGCATTTAGGCCAATATGACAATTTTATGTAGAATACACAGCTCAGCGTATTCTTGAAAGTAGTGCATTATTCCAGTAAATTTATTGGTTCCAACTGCCCACTGGCTCCTATGTGTAGTCAAGGCCTCAATATTACTACTCAAATGCCCAACTTTCTTTTTTTTATCTAAGGCTTGTATCGTGCTAGAAAGAAATTTAAATTCCTTCTACTAATGGATTGAAGAAAAACAAGGCATCCTTAATGGTTATGATGAAATCATACAAGACATAAATGAAGGGGCAGAGATGAGTGCAAGAACTGTGTGCGGGGCTACGTTTGTCCCGATTTGAGTGGGGATTGCTAAGGGCTCACTTTGAGCCTAAACTTATTTGCCTTGGTTATGGATAATATATCAAAAGATATCCAAGAAGAAGTTCCACGGTGCAGTTGGTTGCAGATCTCATGGTTTTCATGAGTCAGAAAACTGGCTGATCCCAATTTGAGTGGGGATGAAAGTAAATGATAAGCTAGAAGTTTGGACAAATGTATTTGAGTCAAATGAGCTGGAAGCCTGAAAGTTAACAGAAATACATTGTATATGGAGTGCAAGTTTTGTGGATCAAATGAACTGAAAGTTTTGTCTTGTATTTGGATGTTTTCTTCTTCTCTAACAATATAATTTTTTGTTAAAAAGAAAAAATAAGTTTTGTGGATCTGAGAGGAGATGAGTCAATCAAAATTGACAATAGATTAGTACCAGATTGCGATTGATTTCAATATCTAGGGTCAATTATAGAACAAAATTGAGGTTTTAGTTGGATATAGTGAACAAGATGACTGGGTGGGCAAAGTGGAAACAAGCCAGTGGAGTGCAATGCAATTGCTGATTATCACTTCAATTGTAGGGTCTTTTTTTTCCAAGACAATAGTGGACTCGCTCTCTTGTTTGGAGCTGAATGGTTGAGGTAACAATTGAAATGAGATGCCAGAGTACATGTGGTGGAGAGGCACATCATATGATGGATGTGTGGAATTACAAGAAAGGATGGAATTATGAAAAGTTCTAAGAGGAAGCCTATGTGTAGTTTCAATTGAAGGTCAAGGAATGACATTCAAGATGGTTTGTGCATTTAAACGCAAGGCCACAATCAACTCTTGTATCATGTGTTGAAAGGTTACAAGTTCAAGGAACTAGAAGGGGACCAATGATGACATTGGATGAAGCAGTGATGACTAGGGAAAGGCATTCTGGACTGCAGAGGTACCGCCAACATGGCTTCAAATTGGGTTGATTGGAAAGCAGAAATTTGAGGCGGTGCCTAGGCTACATTCATGGTGTTCTTTGTTCACTTACATATACACACATGCATACACACACAAAAAAAAAAACACAGTACACATTCACAGAGAGGTATGATCTGATAATTTTGATGATGGTATGATAAACTTCACAATACATGGGTCCACCTTATTACCATCATCTCTGGTAAATTTGGTGATACTATGAGTCCTGTCTCCTTGTTAAATTCTATCAGAATACAAAGAGCATACACATTATTTTCGTTTCTCCAAAAGTGTATTATTAATGAGTACTTCTTTTTCTGGATGAGTTTCTGATTTTTCCTTATTAATACATTTAGTTATTCATGTTTGTCTGCATGGTCAGGATGAAGATGAAAACAATCTAGAGTCCCCAACTCAAAAACAAGGAGAGGATACAGAAAAAAAAGAGGATCCAAGGGTTGATGTAGAAAACTGCAAAGATGACTACCCGATTCCACAATCAACCACTTGTCACCCTCTGCAACGAATTCCATCACTCAACACTCGTCATGAGCTTGAACCCATGGTTCTGTACTCAGAAGATCGCAACCAAGATATCTTAAAACAGGAAACTACTGCCTCAAATGTTTCAGACTTGTTAGAAAAGAAAGAGGATGCGGAACAGGACACCAGTGCTAAAGATATCTGGCAGACAGTCACCAGTCCAGATTCCTATTTCCCACCTCCTGCGAGTCATGGATTCAATACTGCTGACGTATCACTTGGGCAACCACAGCCTGTCGAAGGACGGCCATCTCGTATGATTGATTTGGAAACTGACATACTCGAGCAAGATGATGGACAATCTTTGTTACATGGACCAACTGATGAAGCTGCTTTGCATATAGACAACCGGGCACATATGTTCCCTTATGTGAACCGTGATCGCAGCGAACTACTGGCTGCCTTTCTCAAGGAGCATAACATGTTAGCATCTTATCCAAGCGACCCTATGAAGACTATGAAGCAACATGGACTAGAGTTCTTTACAGCCAATGGCTGCCCAACAGAAAATGGGCAGTTTCCACAGCAGTTCCAGGAGCAGCAACAGCAGCGATTAATCGAGCAGGGGCGAGCCAGAGAGAAAGAGCTATATATGCAACAGGTCATGCAGAAAAACATGTATTCCAATGGAAGATATCCAAGCCAAGAATTCTTCCCCTCGATTGGCATACAGGACTGGCCTGGTGAACCTGGCCGCACAACAGCATTCCAGGCTCCCATCAAGACAGGGTTGCTGGGTCACAACTGGTTTTCTGGTGATCAGCGGGCTCGCAACAGCTGGTCTGGCGTTGAGGTATCTGGCACTGCAGGTCAGTGCCTGGGACAAGGTAGTAGAAATACAGATGAAAGTCTCTTCAGTGTATTATCTCAATGCAACAGTTTACAGTCCCAACGTCCTTACAATTTGATGAACTCTGAGTCGCACATTCCAGAAAGGAACTTTGTCAGTGGGAGTGTTTCTACCAGTGGGGATGTTTTGGCGTACTCTCATCAATTCAATTATTTGAGCACTCACGAAGCAACTGCTACCACCGCCCCAGTGAAAGAGAACAATGCATCATGGATGAACTTGCCACTGAACCCAAATTCTAGTTTACATGATTCGGTTGGGAAACCGTTTTTGCGGCCTTGGACCCAGTAGTGTCATCTCGTTACCCTTGCACAAGTGGGGCATTGCATCTGTTCTCTGTGTTGCTGCTGGGGCGAGCGATTTTTTTCCAGTTTCCTGTTTTGTGAGGGAGCTACTGAGCAAAGCTAACAAGAAGCAAAGGAATGTAAGGTTATGTACATATCTATACAAACTTTACAAAGGCATCTGAACTTCATGTAATCTCTATATATTAAAGTGGGAGAAGAGCAACTGTTTCTTTGGCAGGTAAACTATTTTGTTTCTTTTCAGATTTTCCTCATTGCCATTTCTATGAAGTAAGAAGGTATGGGGAAACATAATGCTGGTTGACCAGAAAGAACTATTTTCTCATTTATCAAGTGACGGCTGCAGTGGCCTCTGCATAGACACTAGTCTTTCCCCTCCATGAGAGAGTATTTATATTTATATTCATATATATATATTTAAAATTTTATTTTTTTGTTTTTGTTTTGGTGGGGGGGGGGGGGGGGGGGGGGGGGGGGGGGGGGGGGGATATTTGAAAATGGGATTATTGGGAAAATGTTGCAGAAAAATAAAATTATGTTTAAGTAATTAAAAATGATAGGTAAATTAAAATAATATTAACAAGTCGAAAATCAGTTCTTGATTGATTTTCAGATTTCCCCAATATTTTTTTTTTATATTATCGTATTTTGCTGTTATATTTTCGGTTTTGATGATATTTTGGTTTGAAAATAATGCAATACTATTGTGGAAAAACTGTTTCAGGCAAGTGATATTTGTGACTGTGCATGACACAACTTTGGGCACTGTTGGCTGCAAAAATTTGAATGACCTTTTGGAGAATTGGGTTTTCCTATGATCACACTTTGTAAACAATTGTATTCCATACCTATAACCGAGACTGTGTAAAGGGTCATAAACCAATGGATTATTGAATCATGCCATGAATCCATAAAAGTTTATATTTCAAGCCCATCACTGATCACAGGAGAAAGTTGGGAGACCCATGATTTTTGCTTTAAATATTTTTATTTTATTTTATAATTACCTTATTAAGCAGCTCCTATTGGACGGTGGATGATGCCTCCAGTGTGCTTATCTTTTAGGAGAGGGCGATTAGCTGATAATCTATCGCCCTGTACCTATTAGTTGAAGGGGATGTTTGTTCAATTACCCAATGTGGGTACTATCAGCTGAAAGATCTGGATCACTGAAAGCTGGGCATCCAAACAAAATTAACTAAAGTTCAGACAGCGGACTGGACTGATTGAACTGTAACTGAAACGAATTATAGTATACTGAATGTTTGTTGAATACCCTGAAGAGAGTAAGAGAGTTTAGTATGTTCAGATGAACAAACCTGGATCATGAAAAATGGGCCTCCTCATTTGTGGGTTCCTTAATCGGAATGTAAGCAGCCATAATGCTAAAGACATTAGCAATAATTTCATTGCCCAAAAATATTTGCATTACTAACAATGCCAACATCTGGCGGGAGTGAGAAAGGAACTAATTGAAATGATGGTGGAGGGGTCATCAGGCAAAAAAAAAAAGACTTTTAGAAGCAATAAAAGTACGTGGAGGCTAACTCAGAGACATTAGTTTAAACGAATTTGGACATTCCCCTCGTAATCACCAATCACAGGTTGGCACTCATTCGAATGGGTTGGACCGTTGGATCGACTATGCAATCTTTTCAATAGTGAAAGCTTGTAGGTTGGAGCACCAGTGCTCAGTTGAAGGGGGGCCTGGTAAATAAGATGCATACATGCATGACATGCTATAGCGTGACATATGAGAGATAATGTGGATTTAAACATCTACAAAAGATTAGAATATCTCACGTGTCACATCTTTAACCATGGGATCCAAGACTTTAAACTTAATGGTCAAAATAAAATAAATTTAAAGCCAATAATCACCACCTTAAATTAGATGACTAAAATGCTAAAAATGAAATTGGTTATTCAACCATGGGTGTCCGATTACATTCAACATCTCAAGAAAGAGTTTCAACTGGAATGATGCTGCTAATTACCTTCATTTTATTCATGATTGCCCCATCTGATCAGTAACTTGAAAGTATACCTGTGCGACCCACTACAACCTTCTGTACTAATTATGGCCATTAGTGAGAGGGGCCACATTTGAAAAAAACATGGGCCCATCTAATCTAGACCATTTGATAAATTGCAAGGAATCACGTGTTGCTTCACTGACTAATGGCCTAAATAAAGCATGTTCTGCACATGCATCACCAATTCAAATTCTTCCCGCCAATATCAGTGGGATTCTATGTACAGAAAAATACAGATCAGTAACAGAAAGACAGAAGCAAAGAATTTTGCATCATGGAAAACTGTCATTTAAAAATCAAAGTATTGGGAGCTTTTCTTGAATGCCAAGCATGAAATATATTGATTCTATATAAGAAAACCCTTTCTCTGGACAGGAATTCTGACCCTTTTGATGCCCATTTAATCTTCTCTTGGGCTCCACAACAACAACAACACTCCTTCCTCTTCTGCTGCTGCTGCTTCTTCTTCTTCTAGTGTCATTGGCTGTGACCATGGAAAACAAGAATAAAGAGGTCATCCGCATGGAGCTAGAATCAGTTGTTTCAGTTCAAAAGCCTAAGCTAATCAAGAAATTGACCGAACTCATCGGTATGGAGCTTCGATGTTCCATGCTTCTTTTTTTTTTTTTTTTTAATCATTCTCTATTGGGTCATGGGTTTCTTATGTCCAATTCCCGGGTGGTTGTGAGTTAGTTTAATTTGAAATTGGTTGCTCCTGTTTTCTTATTGAACTGGGCTGCTGGTTGTGTTTGATTATGGTATTCTGTAATTTTTAGCTTCATTTCATTCTATTGGGTGAGGATTTTTGTTTTGTGTTAGAATATTAGTTATGGGTTGAGTGTCATTTGCCTTTATAGGGATAAGTATAAAGTATAACTCAAATTGCAAATCCCACGAAAGATGGGATAAGGCTTTGATTATGAGCACAGTGGAACCCTTGGACTGAGGCACAAACAAGATGTACACACTAGTCTAATAGAATTCATACATACAAAGGAAAACACATTCAGATTTACATGGTTCAGTGGTATGCCTACGTCCACGGAAGAGTCTCCATTTTAGTAGTTTCACTCTCAGTGTGATAACATAAGGATTATACTGGATGTCTCTGTCTTATATAGTGATTGACCCAGTAAGTCACTTCAACCCAGAATACAAGACATTTGACTGAAAAATCTCCACCTTTGATTTGATTCTATTTCTGCCGAGCCATCTTGGATGTAAGTAAAAATGGTTTTGTCCTCCTATATCTTGCTGAAAGGTATGCTCCCACACCTTACTACCTAGTTATGACTCCTGCAGCTCCTTGACATAGGTTGCACTCATAATCTTAGTGTTGTGTCAAATGAATGAGGTCCAAGTGTCAAACTGATGCTTGAACTTCTTCGTAGTCTTCCACCAACTTCCAAGCCTCACTCTCTTAGAGTGACGTTCTCCATTTATTAGTCCTCTTTGCGCATTTCAACATCTTTGCAACCTGGGCCAGTTTGGAAACTCTACTAATAGAGTCAAGTGAAGTAAAGTTAATTTTGAAGAAGAATAAAATATAAGTGGGTTATGATAGTATTTTATTTTTAGTTGTTTGTTATGAAATCTTTTTGACCTTTTTGTACGGAAAAGTGATTTTTTTTTTTTTTTTGCATTTTAGTAGATAAAGGTAGTTGCTTTTTTATTTTTTTGAAAAAGATAGAAGGAGTTTTGAATTAAAATGCTTTTGATGTGACACCTTGTTTGAAAAGTGGAGGCTTTACTTGACTTTTACTATATTAGTAAAGTGCTAAACTAGAATGGATCTCCTCTTCCAGCTATGAGGCAAAAGAAGCTTCTTTTTTTTTCTTCTGAATTTGTATCTCCCCTAGTCCAAATGACTCCAGAAATTGCGATTGAATCTCAGCTTTCAATCTAGTCAAACCTGACCTATTGATCTACTTATGTATCACGTGTGATCCAGAATACAGGACATTTGATCCAACATTTCTTTCCATTTGGAACCTTCATTGGATTGTTTCATCCTCTCTTCTAATATTTTTGTTAAAAGGGTGTTTATAACTCTGAATAATTTTAAATGGGTCAATACTAGTTTTTCTTAATTGAATTGGCATTGTGGGTAATGCTTGACTTGTCTTATTTATTTCAACTTCAATTATTCAGTTTTTTTCCTCACATTTTGGCAATTTTCTTGAAATGAGATACACTATTATAAATATGGATTCTCCATGGGCTCATAAACTTTTGATTCTTTCTTATTCTGCATTTGTACTTTTGGTCACATTAATGTTCACAAATCACATCCTGTTTTATTTCATATTATTTTTCTTTCAAAATTTCATTTGGCTCCCTAACTTTGAATGCATACAGGCACCTGAATCAAAATTTATGATTATTACTCCTGGTCTTCTCTCTAATAATATCTTGACTTTCATGCAGAAGATAGTACCCAGCGGTTTGAGTTTTTGAAGTTCTGTAAGAGAGTTGAGTATACAATTAGAGCTTGGTATCATCTGCAATTTGAAGATCTTATGGTGGGTAACTGCATGCATCTTATATTATCATGCCATTAATCTTGGTTTTCTGTTGAGACAATTTTTCTCATTGATTCTAACTGAATTTGAGAGATCTTTTTTATTTGGCAGCAACTGTACACCATCTTCAATCCCCTGTTGGCTAATAAGAAAAGGAAGCATTCTCCAGATGAGATGAAAAGGCAGCAGTCGCTAACTCCTGATGATATCAAACATCTAGAACAGAATTTCTTGGCAAGCTTGTTTGAGGTTAGGTGGATCATACATCCTCTTTCAAGCACCAAACTGTGTTTTTATGATGCCATTTTTGGTTTGCATTCTTCCTTGGTGGGGAGGGTATCCTTAATAACTAAATGAAATGATTAGGTCGGTCATCAACTAATTTTCAAGAGAAATGAAGTCTTCCAGAAAAGATTATTGACTTATTTATGAGATTTCAGTCAATGTTTGGCGCGTAGGTCTTAATTCTTAAGGATTCAACTGTCACGCCTACGGCCCCCATTAGAAGGGTGTTGGGTCCAACGAGCATCCACCTAGAGGGAGGGTGGGGGAAACTCTGAAGGCCTGGTTATTCAATATATAGTAGTACTTAAGTCCCACATCGAAAATATGCAAGTCCTGATCCTGGGTATATAAATGTGGCCGGGCCTTAACCCCATATAAGCATGATTAAGTTGAAATCCCATGAGCCAGAGCGAGCAATATCATGATCAAAGAACTTATTTTTATTCTACCATTTGTGAAAGGATTCTTACATTAGGGCTTTCTCTCCTGGTTTTTCTTCTTTTTTTTCAACATAACCTCAAGCTTACTCTCTCTCTCTCTCTCCCCTTTTGGTCAAATGCAGATAATAGACAAGAGTAATTTTAAGATGTTGACTGATAAGGAGTATAAAGAAGCACTCTCTGGACAATACCTCGTAAATTTTCCCATCATAGTGGATAGACAAAAGGTCTGAATTCAGATCCTATGATTATTCTAATACATTATACTTCCATTTCCTAACTTTCCATGTCTAGTATCAATCACCTTCATGCTTTTTGTGCATTTACCAAGCCTCATCTTGTCTCGGATGAATGAAGCTTGACTCGGAGCTTTTCCGGAGCTACTTCAGCCAACATCGAAACAGTAACCACCCAAAATATAATGAAGATAACCTCCCAAAATATAATGAAGATAAGGTATACTTAATGTCTTGATTATCAATTTCTCATAATGCTGATTTACTGTGGTATTCATTATGCGAATCTTTCTGAAAAGCAATGGCACCTGAAACTTTTAAGTTTTAATTGTTTGCTGATTTTGAGCCTGTGTGTGCACGCACGGCTGCGTGCTTGTTTTTTTTAACTGATAAATTACACTGATCAATCTCCTTATTGTACCTTTCTAAGATGTGGTTCTACCATTTAGTGACTCAAGAATAATCAACATTACCACTTTTAGATCAAGTATTGTTCATTGTTTCCAATATAGGATGCATGCAATTTGCTCCTTTATCATACATGTCTAAGAAAGGATAATAATCAAGTATTACCACTTTTTAGCTTCATTGTTCTTTGTTTTCCATATAGAAACATATGCATTTCACAAGATGGGTGTTTTTTTTTTTTTTTTTTTTTAAATCTGTTAAAAAGGACAGGCTAATTTTCACATAAAATGGGCATTTAATATAAGTTCTTTAAAAATTTTGGTGTCCTGATTTAGGATTAGTTAGGTACAACAGAGAATTAAGTACGCTGTTGATTTTTTCTGTACGTCGAGTAGATAATTGGATTTTTGTGAGAGAATTTACAAAAAGGAAAAAAAGATTAAACAAAAGCCGAAGAACATGCAGGACACTACACTATGATAACACAGATGAAACATTAATGTCTCTCTCCCCTGCTACTTGTGTCAAGGAATCAAGGTAGCATAAGCAAATTGAATACATCCACAGGTGGATCTGATGTAAAACTGAAAATGTAAAAGCTTATCTGTCACATGGTTTGTGGCACCTAATTCAATGGCCCAAGTAGAAGAGGCAAACTAGGAAGAAGCCAATGAAGCTGGATTACAAGATGCAGGATCATATGGGAACATACCAACTGATGAAGATGGAGCTATTCCTTCCAATGCCTGAAGTCTCTAAAGAAGATTGATAATTTCATCCTTGACTTTTATTATTCATCTTTGTTAACTGACTGCCCTAGAGTACTTGTATCAATGAATTTTTTTTCTATAACTTAAACTGAATAAGTAGAAGCATTGCAAGATGCCTGGCCTACAAAATCCCAGCAAGTTTCCTGTGTAAGTCTATTTCTCCCACAATGAGTACAATGGAGTTAATCTCTATAACATTCAAGGGCCCACCATGGCCTTGACAAACACCTCCTTTAAGGCCACCATGTCCATGCCCTCCATCCTCATTAGGAACAGGTGCAAATCAATTGTGCGAAAATGATGCCTAATCTGATTCAAGCATAACTTGCCTTAGACACTCTTCACCCTGAAGAAGTGCAAATACAGTTCCAAGTGGTGGATGAAGGTATTGGCTTAAAACTTGTGCCCAAACATCCAAATAGATTTGTATTTTCAGTTAACACCTCCCAAAAGTTCATATACACATATCGAGGTTCTATTTTGTTCTCGTCCTGCCAGCACAAGTTTATACAAGCTAGCTCTCTTCATTTATCTGAATCTAGCAAAAATAATCTTCCAAGGACATGTCTCCTTGTTTAAATTGGGCCAAATCCCTGGTCAATTGATATGTTCTTTCATGATTCCTCTTATGTGCATGAGTTTCAAAAATTGAGTCCAATACTCCTTTGCTGAATTACAATAACAAAACCTAGCAGCAATTACATTTCCCATGATATTATGGATCTAATTCATGACTAACATATTTTCTGATTGCCAATCTAAATATTTTAGATCACCCATAGGCAGTTCAGTTATGGTACCATCCACATATCCAAGCCACTTGGCCCCTCCAATGACCAACTGAGCGGAATGAGACCACTCTTGAGAATTCTTTCCATCAAGCAAATCAGTAGTAACTAGCATTTTTTTTATATTCCCTAATGATGAGGAACTCTCTCCCCTTGCTTAGGATTTCATTGGAAACCCCAGATCTTACTGGAAAAGCCCCTTTTTTTTATATAGAAAACAATCCCTTTAGATAATTAAACAACACTCTTCATCTTCTAACAAGGGAACAAATACTTTTATGGCAATCAACTCCTTTAGGTGCTTACAGAACATCAAACACAAAGGGACAGTTTTCCCTAGAAACCAGCACTCAAATCAACTTCAAAAAATATTGAATAACTAACCTGAATACTCAGATCAATACTGCATAATTGCTGAATGTGAGATCTCAGAAACAACAGTTGGAATCAACCCAAAAATATGCTGCCTGTTCTCCAGAGGCTGTTAGTGTTGGCCCTTTATCCTCCAAAAAACCAAAAAGCTTCAAGCAGGAGTTGTTGGTTGCTGTCCTCCTATAAGCCTTCTTTGAGGTGAAAGGCTCTTATGCCAATTTGGAGTCGTCGATAACCAATAAAAAAAAATAATTAGGTTTTAGAGATGCAAGGTCTGAAAAGTTTGAGTGAGATTGAGAACTCAGAAAATACAGGAGGACATTATGAAAGCATGATCAGATGGTCATACCGATTAGGTTTAGCCGACCATCCCTATATATTCCTATGAACTGCATTTCGCATTCACAGAAAATCCCTACTCTCTTTCATATTTACAAATCAGTCATGAACGTTTCTGAAATCACAGAAAAGTCTTCGCCCTCGCAACTACTATAATCATAATTATCATCATCTCAAACTTCATGTTGTAGATGTGACAAAAGTTCTGACCAAAAAAAGATGTGACAACTTTTATCATGGCTGTCGCCTCACAACGATTATAATATCAAATATAAAAAATATATAACTCAAATCCAACACAAGCCAAGCTCCAGCTTACCTTGACTTGAGCTTGAGTCTAGCTTGAGCATGAGTCTAACTTAAGCCCAACTAGATCTTGACCCATCGAGCTTGATTTGAGCACAGGCTGAGCTCTTTGCCCAGCTCAACTGACTTAAACCCTTGGACAGATCAAAGAATGACAAAAGTCTCCCAACAATGATATACACTAGAGCCTCTTAAGTAAACTGGATCATGGAGCCAAGAAAATTGATACACCTTTAAAAATACAATCATCCCATGAACAAAGATGGAGAACCTTTAAGCAACCTGAGGCCATGGATTAGTTTAGAAATTGAACTGCTGAACAATTAGGAAACTGGATTATCATATGAAGTGGTTGTCAATCACTTCATGCATGCTCCGGGAATTCCTCATGTGGAAGCCGATCATAGAATTTTGCGGTGTTTGAAATCAACCCTAGGAATAGGAATTCTCTGTAAGTCACTTGTCAATTTAGGCTTTCTCTGATGTAAACATCGCTAGATCTCCATCAAATATATATATATATATATATAAATCAGGATATTATACATTTATTAGAGGCAATCCTCTTTCATAGAAATGCAAAAGCAATCTGCTGTTATCAAAAATCAAATGCTGATGCAGAATATAGGGCCATGGCCTTCACTGCATAGATAATGTAGTTGCAATAATTTCTATTAGAACTTGGTATTCAAATCTTGAAGCCTGTACCTACTGAGATATCTAAGCAGCTTTCATATTCTTTATAATATTAGCTTATGATGAAAGTTGGCCTTTATAAAATTCTACTAATTTGGCGATCCTCTTATTGTACAGCCTAGCATTAGAGCTTATGCATTATCAGAATTTTCCTTCATTGTCTTGCTGCTTTTTTTTTTTTTCCTTGAAAACCATATATTTGATTTAGCAACATTGTGGATGAAGTATATCATTTTTCGCCGAGGCATCGGAGAGGAGTCTACTAGTGATTATTTTTACATGGAAAAATTGGATATGATCATTTCACGCCTTTGGACATGGTTCCTTGGTGTCACTGGGTAAGATGCTTCATAGTAATTCCTCTGGGATTTGTCGATACATGCTCTTGCTGATATAGCATTGTCACTTTATGAGGTTAAAATGCTTTTGTGGTGTGGGTTAATGGTGGTTTCAGACTTAAATGGATCTTGTCGAAAAGTCTAGTCAGGTACAAGGAGAAAGATTCAAAGAAAACAGATGAAACAACTGAAGATACAAAGAAAGAAGTCAAAATAAATGCAAAAATGGAGCAAGAGATCGAACGAATTCCAATTCAAAATGTTAAACTAAGGTTTTAATTAGTGTTCACATTTCACTTCCTAGCAGCTATTGACATTTCCACGCATCCATTTTGATAATGTATTATGCGATATTATGCTATTATCTGACATGATTGTTCTGTCTCTCCAGCATACCAAATCTATTTGGAAAGATTACCATAAAAGAACCAACATTTGATAGGATGATTGTTGTCTATAGGTAGTTTCTCATCCTTGTTTTTTATTCTTTTCAAATAGTTCCTTTGAAAGGACCGTAAAGGGTTCCATAAGAGCGTGTTGTGTGTGTGTTTCTCTTGAGAATAATTTCTGAGAACATAATCTATAAAATTGGGGTATGGACTAGGATATGGCACAAGGTGTGGCCAAACCAAGTTCACTCACCTGAGTTGAATGAACATTGCTTGAGATCATTCTCATAATATAAGGTGTGGAAAAAAACTCATATTATTTATATTACATATACTGTGACGTTAGGCTTGCTATTAACTGTTATGCATATAGGTGGAAACCAATATCTTTATATGTATATGTATATGTAGAGAGCTACTTCAGGAAATGCAAGACCATTCCCTGCTGAGACATATTCCTGCTTGTGGGGCCCACTTGGAAGCATGACAGTCATGGGGGGTTTCGGGGTTTGAAAGATTTCTCTATGACCTACATCTGTGGAAAAAATGTGAACCATCCGACCAAGAGAGGTACGGTTTTGAGGGATTCAAAGTTTTCCAAGTCCTAGCTGAGTGGTATAGGCGAGGTGCCAAAATTTGCATGATGAATAGAAATGTGTACACAACTCGGATGAGTGTCAAATTTGAGTCAATCCGTCAATGGCAGTTCATAGAGAACAAGGCTGTTAATGAGTGTGAAGGGTTAAAATGATCATAAGAGGGGGGCAGGAAGGCCCATAAGCTTGATTATTCCAAAACTAGGAACAGTCTGGCAGTTCCCAAAACTCATGCATAATATGTGTGTGAGTGCAAATATAAAGACACAGGGGACATGATATAATGCAAAGGAAGTGTGGCGTGACAACTCCACCCTTGTGACTGTGAGATGTGTACATAAGCCATGCATGGAGAATGTGAAAAGCTTCACGACATCCCTCCCATCCTATGATGATATGACAGTCATGCAAATAATCAATGGTTTATAGAAGCTAAATTTTCAATGACTCAAGTCAACAGCCCTAGAGGGGTGAATTTTCACCCAACCTTATCAATGGAGTCTCGTACACAATTGACCCACCTCAAGTATAGGCAACTGTTCAAGTGGACCTCATAGAAGTCATCGCCACATCTCTTACTACCCATTTGTATCGGAATGCACAGATACAAATATGGAGATGCTATATTGTTCCCCAGTTTTGGAGTTAAAATAGTGCAATGCAATATTCAAATACTAAAAAAGAATAGATGTATGCAAATCACTTCCTGACATGCCGTTATCAATATCAGCACTGTCAATATATCAAGGTGCTTCCCAAGCATTCTCACTTTGAATCTTTTTGTAACTGTATCTCCACTCCAACATCCCTGCCCTCATCCACACATCAGCTCTTGCAACCCACTCCCATTTTGCACGTCTCAAACTTAAAATTCTTAAACAATGAATTATGATGTTTTTTTCTTAATAGGTATGGAACCATTTTGTAGCTTTGAGTTTTCATTTGGTGAAGCTTGGAAGCATTCATTGATAACTGCAACTTTTCAGGCGCAAAGAGGAGCAAGGAATATATGTACAGCATTTCAAGAACATCCCTATGGCTGATATGGAATTAGTTCTTGTAAGCCTTCTGACTACATTTCTGTGAGCATGAGAATCATCTAATTTCAGACTTCTTATTTGATTTAGTACCTGACTTTGGACTTGTGGTTTTATAGCCAGAAAAGAAAAACCCAAGTTTAACCCCAATGGACTGGGTTCAATTCCTCGGGTCTGCAGTCATTGGACTGGTAAGTCTATGGTATTTGGTGTCCTTGAAGTTCATAGGAACATTCCTTCTTATCACTTTCCAGCTTAGCATTCTTATTGTTGCATTCTTTGCAGGCTGCCCTCGGAAGTTCCATTGAAAAGCCTAAAGCTGATATTTGGGTTTTCATAGCTTTAGTGATGGCATTGGTTGGCTACTGTGCTAAAATCTACTTCACGTAACTTCACATCCTTGACATATCAATTTTTGACTTGGGAATGTAAGAATGATCATCTGCTGACATGTGGACCATCCTAACCACCTGTTTGGCTAGTAGGAGCCCATATTTCCTTGATTGATCCATTCACACCAAAGGCCCTACCTTGTACAGGCACTGGCCCAAATTTCACTCTAACCAAATGATTATGCCATCGGATTGATCATAATTAAAAATATGCATATATTTCAAACATGATTAAATTCAACATTATAAATCACTACGGTTGGAGTGAAATATGTGACAGTGTCTATACAGGATGGGGTGTGTGATGTGATTGAGTTGGATCAAGCTAATGTGACTCACCTGTAAAACAGGTCCTCTGAACAACCCTGAAATGAGAATATGATTATTTCTCAACTTGACTGTTTTGCAGAGTTCTTTATTAAAAAATACTGATAATTGATAAAGAATGTGATTGCAATAATTGTGGTTCCTGTTGCATCTGTGAAATAGTTGCAACTTCAATCACGTTCTTTATAGTACACTAAAGTCTAAACATCAACAAGATGGTTCTACCAAAAGAAATAAATAAATTATAGTACACTTGGACGTACCCCTAGTTTCACCCAGCATAGTTTGGCAGCAATAAAAATTTGTAATCCATTCCATGGTCCATTTAAAGTACTGGAAATTACATTCGGCATGAAACTGTTTTGCAAATTTGTATGCAAAAAAACATCTGGTATAGGCTTTGATGATAATTTGGGGTAAAAAGTGACAGAAACAGTATCAGGCCTAATGTGGCTTTTGAGTTCTGAGCTCTCCTAGAGGCAAAAGGATAGCATTCATTTGACCAATAAAAAAAATAAAAAAACTATCCATTCAGTAGAAGTATCCAATCCACTTGCAATTTGGGGCACAGCCTTACACCATGTTGGTTTTTTTGTACCATAACCATCCTTTCATGTCCATCCATATATTCGTCAATTATTATTCATATTGTTTCTTTTGGATGTCATTTGCCGTTTATACATGACAGGAAAATGAGATTTACATATGTAAATGCTACATATGCATATGTTGCATATTCAAATGTTACACACACGAAACACATTACCATGTTTGCCAAAATCACCATTTTCACAAGTGAATGAGTACATCCAACGGTTTTAAATGTATTTAGATTTTTTAGACTTTTTCATAAATTTCTCAAAATCCATGAAGAATTAAGATATGAAACTAAACATCCTGATACTTACCATTTATACAAGAATATTGAAACGGCTCAGATCATGAACTAGGAAACCATAGAAGTGTAGAAAATAAGATCTATAGGTTGGGACATTTTCACAAATTACTCAAAATCTATGAAGATTTAAGATAATCGGCTTCAAGGTTTCAAGGTTTATTAGTTCAATAAACAAAAATGAACGATTTGGATTAAAAATATGGGGCCCACAAGAATGAAAAAAATAAATGTATTTGATGGGGCCCACAAAAGAAAAATCACCATGTAAAATGTGACTAGCTCCTTTTGCAAGAGAGGTTGTTTGTAATTGATTTTATCACCTTTTCAGATGCGTAAAATTTGGTGTGTAAATGGCCTTATTTACACCATTTTCACACCTCATTTATGCACCACATGCATAAATGAGGGCAAACAAACGTGATGATGCGTAACCATTACGCATAGAATCATTTACATATGTAAATGACTGCAAACAAACAACACCTTAACTAAATGTGATTACAAATCGAGAGATGACATGAACACAAAATTTGAGATATGGCGGGAGGCTTTAGAATCCAAAGGCTTTAAAATAAGCCGTAAAGAATACAAGATGGATTGACAGTTGAGTGGGGATATTGTGAGAATTGAAGCTCAAGAGATACCACAAAAAAGATTCATTCCGATACCATTTCGTCTAGAGAATCAGTCCTCATGTTCCAAGTCAAACAAACAATGAGGTTTGTCAATTGTCATGTTTCGTTTAATTCTTTATGATTATATTGACTCTTGCAGGAAAGTGTGTTACATCTAACCACAGTTCTGGCCAAGTTTCTGGGGTTCATTCCAACAAGTTAGGGTTGATGGCTTGATGCTGATGTTTCAGTTGAAATTTTTTTTTTTTCCTTAATGCCCAAAAGCCACCTTAAACTTGTACGTGTGCTAAATAGGCTGAAGAATTAAATTTCATTATCCATTATGCCTGCTTTTATCTATTTTGTCACATGCCTTTTGATGTTTTATCCAATGAAAAATCAGATAATGCCTTTGGAACTTACCTAAGGTATGTAACAGGTCAAGACTGGATATGCGGATGATACATTTGGGCCTTACATAAGTTGGGGATGTATGGGTCAGGATCGGCCTGGGTCCATGTTGGACATAGACCCAAATATGAACCTCATTAAGTTTATATACCTGGACACTGAACCAACTCCAATGAACCTGATTGGACCTGGACCTGACTCATTGTAAATGCAGTAAAATATTTGAGAGATTGGTAACAAGATTCAAATTCAAAGCAATATTAAGATGATATTTTATCAATAATGCGGAATGGAAAAAGATTGCAGGGAGGGCAGTATAGAGATCAATCAATATTATATTTGATATTTAATATAATTAATTTTTTATACACATTACGAAGGTACATGGGTGTGGACTAGAAAGGACACAGACCAGGAGCTGATTATCAATATGGACCACAAAGAGGGTCCATACTAGTAACTTTTGGGTCTGGTTGAAGGACCAGATAATTGTAGGTCCATTGACATCCCTAACCTAAGTTGCTCATTTTGGCTGGGACCTAATCGCATAGTTTCAAGCATTGTGGCAAATATCGCAGGCATTTGAAAAACTCATAATATATTTTGTGAGACTGACGAACATAAAAAACCCAATACTGTCACAAGATGTTCAAATCGTCAAAATAAGTTAATCTCAATATTTTCGTGAGATTTCACCCAAGGTCTCTATATTGCTAAAGATATATATTTCATGCGATTTCCATACTTTATTTCTTTTTTATTTTTAAGTAATTAGTTTTACCAGAGCTTCTTGATTACATTTAAATAAAAACAAAAAGTAGAAAAAATTCCCAAAGATTTTACCAAGACAAGAAATTTCCAAGAATCAGTTTTTGACAATGTTTCAATAGAAATTAATTGTACAAACAGATGTTCTTGATTAACTGCATTATCAATACATAATTTTTTTTCTTAGTTGATATTTTATAAATTTTCAGCCTGTTGAACAAATGTCAATAAAATCATGCAAATAGCAAGATATGATTCATTTCAATAAGAACCTCAACTAGTTCCTGTGCTTTTGGCTTCATTCAATAGGCAGTTTCATTTGCACTCAGAATTGGATACAAGTTTTCTTTCTGGATTTTCTAATCACTAACCATGCAGCTTTCTATGAATTTTCTGCAGGTTTCAACAAAATATGAAAACATATCAGAATTTAATCACACAAGCAATGTACGAAAAACAATTGGACAGTGGGAAAGGCACACTTCTTCACTTGTGCGACGACGTTATTCAACAGGAAGTAGGAATAAAGCTAGAAAGTTTCTTGTTACATACTACTTTGATCAATAGAAGACAAGGTCATGTTTAATGGCTGCAAACTAGAAACTTGATTCATACATGATTTAGAACAGAGTCCAACTAAACTCAATACTGTCAAGCATCTAAGTCAGCATTCATACTTAAGATACTAATTAAATTGAGTAACACTTAGAAATTGTACCAACCCTCCAAACCTGTGACCTACAAACTTTGCATATGGATTATTACAATATAGCCATACCACTGTCATCTAGTGAACCACTAGAATCATGCTAATTAGATGTAAAACCATTGAATTTATCACCTACTTTTGGATGGTCGAGAGTTTGGAGCAATTAACTAGGAAAATTCCAATGGATAATATTCACTACACCTAAAAACCAAAGCAAATGCCCATAGACAAGCTTCGATAGATTTTATCACCAATATCTTTTCAAATTAGTTGGACCAGATTGATCAACACATTTGCCAATCTTAGGAGTTTGGGGTTGGTAATTGGTACCATTTCCTAGGTATTTGACTAGCACAGGATCCAGCCTCTTCCCCTTGCACCTTGACACAAGTTGAGCCTTGCTAGAGGTGTTGTCACAGTTAGCCCATGGTCAATTTGGTAAACTGTCTCTGAAAAAAGTGATGTTTATTCTAACTGCTGATTATTTGAATGTGTAGGTGAAAGAAGTGATAATTGCTTTCTTTATTTTAATGAAGGAGGGAAAGCTCTATGTAAAGGAATAAGTCTCAATGAATCTCAACAGCACCTTTTGTTTTAATAATTTATATTGGAAGCTGGAATATGCAGTGCCGAGAAGCTTTTCTGACTTTATGCTGCTGTGATGTTGTAGGAACTTGACAAACGGTGTGAAGACTTCATCAAAAAAGAGTTTAAAGAGACATGCAATTTCGAAATAGATGATGCAGTTGGCAAACTAGAGAAGCTCAAAATCATAGTTAGAGTGAGTTCTCCTATAAATCACCAAAAAAAAAAACCATAAATCCAGGTGTTTCAGAATTCAGACCATGGAAACTTTGACCAAACCAGATGATACAACCTTTGCTGATGCCAGCCTTTGCTGCAGCAAGTCAGGTGCCGTATCAGTGAAGCTCTGATACCAAGTAGAAAACTCTGGTTGTATCTAGTAAGAAAGAAGTCAAGAACAGAGAAGATTCGATGGTGACGAGAAAAGGATGAGAAGACGACTTTGGGAAATAGGTCAACAGTCACTAATCTATGGCTAATTGACCTAATTACGCTTAATGTAAAATAAAAGGAAATTATTATAAAATAAAATAAAATAAAAACTCATTCATATGTCAAGTTACAAGAGTGGTATGGGTTCAGTTAACGGGAAGTGTTCAAATGATCATTGCATTTTAAACACTATAAGTAGTGATATGTTAAATTATATCAAAACTATGAAAAAAATTAAGTAGTGGTTACATCTAACACGTGAAATCTCAATTTTATATTAAAATTTTTTTGTGTGCTTAAACATGTGTTTCCATCGAAATCAGAACTATCAATTATAATTCCTCAAATACCGTATCATTTAGAAAATTGCACATACTTTCTAGTATCACACTAGCTTTCTACTGCAATGATGATTGATTCATTTCTCATTTCTCTAACCCTTGAGTCCTTGGTGCTCGAGTTCAAGGAAATAGAAGTTGCAATCCAAATTCTGTAGTTTCATTTTAAGTTTTTGGATGAAGAGTTTACAAAAGCAGAGTTCACTAAAAATTGGAAGCAGCAAGTATATGTTTTTTTTTTTTTCTCCTTTTTTCCAACATTTAGTTAAAGCTAACAGTCCAAAGAGCTCAAAAAACTTGAGTTCTAAGTGCCATGGGATCCAAACGGAGTTCATGCATTATTCTCAATATATATATATGGGAAATGTTCAATGCATCCATCCCTCACCATAGGGTGAGGGATGCTTCCTTTTTTTGCACATGAATCCTCCTTTTGTACTTCACCCCATGTACTTGAAATCCCCCTTTTGTACTTGAAAATTTCCATTTATGGAAGCATCCCTCACCCTATAGTGAGGGATGGATGCACTTGAAACTTCCCCTATATATATATATATAAATATATATATATATATATATGAATAGTTACTTCATTAATCAGAGCAAGCAGTGTATTATTCTCAATTGATTTGGGAACGTGGAAACATGTGATAGAGAGCATGGCATATCTGTTATAATCATATCATTGATTAGATCCTTTATTCTAACCAGCATGTTCATCACAGGACCCTCAAGGAAAAATTGCGGGTGTGGGGTTGAAGGCCGCCAATGAGATTATAGACCTCACCACAGAAGAAAGGGTGTTGAAGGCAAAACAAGATGTTGCAAATTGAACACCATCTGGAAATTGTAAGGTTTAACACTTCCATTCTTATTCTTGCTTAGATAAAGTTGAAGTTCAAACCATTGACCTCAAAATTCTCCCCAAGGATTTTTAAGTAGTGTTAAAGAGTCCACTTTTGACTGTGAGGTGTCCTTAATGAAATATTTGCAGATAATGCTGTGCTTTTCATCTCATTGACATCTGAACATCTCAAGTGCAAGAATGACTTTTATTGTTATTATTATTCTCAACCTTTTGGCTCTAAGTAATTTATGTAATCCCATTCATCCACTCATTCATTTTGTGTTTCCATATCGGTATTTTTAAGGTTGCATGTGAATGTTACATGCACAATTACAAAAGAAATCATAGGCCAGTGTTACTAATGGAGCTTTACTTATTTCAATCTTTTATCGGAAGATACAGATTGCAGATGATATCTTATTAAAAAAAAAATTGTCAAATTAGCAATGACTCTGTTCCTTAAAAAGAATTTTTAGCAGTTTTATTAAGACTAAGCTTTTGTGCCCTTGCAGCACTGTAATTTAGGGCAGTATGGTAAAGAGCTACTTTGGAATTTAGACATTTCAACACTCAGATCAATTGATGTTAGCCATCCATTTGGTGGTTTAAATGACTGCATGTATCATCATGAGAAAAGACTGAGTTTAAAAAGCAACCTCATTAGAATGATACTTGAAAGTCCAACCTTTCTGAGCGGTTTATTTCTTGAAAACATCCAGTTTCCATGCTGCAGATGGCATGGTAGAATTGTGGATTGTTCAGACTGAATTGAATGTTATTGTTGATCATGCATTTTTTATAACAGTCATTTGACTGATTGGAAGTTAAATTTTTTGCAAATTTTGCAGGGAAACAATGAAGATCGATCTGGAATAAAAGAAAAGTAGATCAACTGATTGGACTGTCCACATGAACCATATGGACCATTTCTCTTGATTATCTGGTATAGAATGTAATTACTATTATGTACGAGAAATTGAAAAATAATTCTCAGAGAAAAATATTATTATGGCGTGTATATTTGCATGTATGGATGAATATTATAAGGGACCATCTCAAAAAAACGAATATTATAAGGGGTTGAAGTACAGAAATATTAATCATGAATAATAAAAAAAATTCATATTGCAACATTTCACAACACAGTAATGCCTTTCAGTTAAGCAGCCACCAATATGAGAAAAATTAAAATATTGGCATATTGAGATATTGCAAATTTAAGTATTATAGTGATACAAATGCACCCTACATGAAGAAACAGATCTCCTTGACTCCAAAACACTGTATCTAAAGTTACCCAATTCAGATATTACTACATGGGTAGAATAAGAAGATCCACTGGTTGGATGTTGCAGATGTAAACTTAGCTACCGCATACAGGCAAAGTTTATTTTACTAATTTATAGAAAACAATGCACTGAGGATTAGAAAAGGAAGAAATATCTTCCCATTATTACAGTCAAGAACCTAACAAACCTCTCAGAGTTCTCTCCTGCACTGAAGTCTCCAAATATCCGTCAGCAACTACAGGATGGGTTTTTGGGTTCTTTTCTGCATCCTTCTTTTCAAAACAATATACAGGCGCTTGCCATTTTGCATCCTCCAGCACAGCACCGACCTCAAAAGTCATCACATGAGCAGATCTTCCTGCAAAGATTAAGACAATGAAATGACACATCTTGGTGAACCCAAACTCACAATTGGAATCCAATCCAGGTGTGCAATAAAGATAAAACATTAGACAATTTAAAATAGATGGGGTTGCAGAAAATATGGCCTTTGTATAGCATTGGGTGGAAAAAGTTGAACTCAAAAGGCAAATACCAAACAGTCAGAAACTGAAACCGCAGAAAATAAAGTCTTCAGTTTCCGTTTTTCACAGGAAATTGAAAGCATTACAGAAATAAGATTCCACAGAAAATTACCATGGGCGCATTACTGTTTTCTGTGGCATTTAACTTCTGCAATTATTTCATTTTCTGCAGAAAAATAAGAAACCGTCGGCTTCATTTTCCACAGCTTCAGTTTTCTATTAATTGGTTCAGAAAGTAATCCATTGAAAAATATGTTTCGAATTTCTACCACTTGGTAGAAAATGGTTCTCTATCTCTTGAGCCCAAATCTTCTTCTGGAAAAAGTTTCAAAAATAAAGAAAATAATTTTAAAAAACAAAGGCTTTCACCAAAGAAAAATGTGAGCAAACCCCAAAAATGTCAACTTGCAGCAATGGAAAATGGTTTACAAGAGAGAATGATGTTTCTGTCGTTCCATATTAACCTTCTCCATAATTTTCATTTTCCAAGGTGAGTGTCAGCAATTCTTTGCAAAAGCAGGTTAACACCAAGAGAGCAAAACCATTCTGTATTGTCTCAGCTCACCCAAGAGGCAGAAACACACATTTCACAGCAGAAAATATTGCTCTTTGCGCCAAACAATAGAGACAAGAACCATAAAAATGAAATCTTTGGCTTCTACTTTGAACATAAGAATGAAATTACTATGAATACAAAACTCTGCAAATAAAATGTTAAAATACGCCCTAATAAGGGTACGTTCACCTGAAGCATTTTCCACAGAAAATGATTTCCCACCATTTTCACCAGTGCAGATCAAGACCCAAGTGTTGAAAAACACATTTCGTTGCAGAATTTTTTTTCCCCCAATACACTTTCCATGGTGAAAGCATTTTCCCCAATTTTCTGAGATCCAGATTGACACTGGTGGAGAACACATTTCATTTCCCACTTTCCACAGAAAACATAATTACTTGAAAAAACCATACCCCAAACACAAATCACCCCACAACCCATTTCCACAATCATAAAAAATCAGAACCCCACCTGTGTAAAACACCCAATGCACAGGCCTCTTGGTGACAACATCCTCATAGTACCAAATGAAATCCACCTTCTCCCAGACATTGCAGAGGAACCCATCCACATGCTCCTGGCCCAGGTAGTTAGCCCCATCGAGCCAGTTGGGCCGTAGGATGCCCACATCAAGGTGGGCCACTCTGCACTCCTCTGTGGAGTCGAGGGTGTAGAAGAAGGAGGTGCCATTGTTCCATTCAAGGTCGTATAGGAGCTTCCCGAGCTGGTGCTGGATGATGTTGAAGTTCCTGCCGTTGGGCCAGTCATACCAGAGGTCGATGATCTGGTTGGCCCCACTGTAGTTCATGATGAGGATGGAATGGAACTGGTGGGGCCATGGAGATGGTGTGGGGTCTGATGAAGATGATGGATGGATGGATGAGGAGATGATGATGGAGATGACGATGAGGAGGACGAAGGGGGTTTGTAGGAGGGACTTGGTGGAGGTTGCCATATCCGCACTGCATGGTTTCTTTGGATTCATTTATTTTTTTATGTTTTATTCACTTTTCAGTTTTGGAGTTGGTGAATTTTTTTTATTTTTTATTTTTTAAATTGTGGACTTTCTTGACATGATTAAAATGTTCTTGACACATTATTTATTATATATTTTGCTATCGAAGGTTTATAACTTTTTATGTTAGGCTAATTTCTTTAGTCCAAGAGGAAAGCATCTAGGAAAAAGAAAAAAATTGGAGTAAACAGGTAATTCTCCATGTGATTACATTTTTTGGGAGAAAAAGTATTAGAAAAGTTATTCCCAACAAAGAAAAAGAGAGGAGATTGGGAAATGAACTTTTTCTCTAATGAAACTCATCATATTTTACCATCAACAATGACAATAATAAACTCAACTTGGCACAAGGCCTAAGCTCAACTCATTTTTCAAATGAACCTATAAAATAGACTCAGCTCAAGTTTGAGGCCATAAAAAAAGGAGATTAGATTTGTACACAACCAAAAATACTTACAAGCTGCTTTCGCTCTAAAGTTGCAAATGGATACTTGATTATTATCTTAGTATATACAAGCTACAAAGTCTCTAACTCCAAATAAAGTAGCTTTCCAATTGGCCAGCTCATTCACAACCCTAGTATTATGTGGGGCTAAATGATGGCAATTTAACTTCTTAGTGTCATATTTTTTAAAGTTAAATAGACTCACGAAGGTACTAGTTTTGGTTGAGCCCTACCGATCTAATTTAATTTTAAAAACACTTATCATGAGATTGCACATAAGATTTTAAGAAGAGTTACACCGAATTTAGTTGTAATATAGAGGGATGGAGAGGGAGGATTGTACAAGAGAGGAGAGAGAGAAAGCAAGGGGTAAAGGAAGAAAGAAAAAAGAAAGAGTGTTAATTAAGAATTTAAAAATTTTGTGGAAACTTGGCACTAGTCACTTTGTTTTGCTAAAATAAATCTAATTATAAGCAATTTAAATAAAAGCTTATAGTCTATTTATTTATATTAAAATACATAAGATTTCACGGTGATTATTAAAATGGTAAAGGGTCAAAAGATACGACGAGAGTGGTGGGTGAATGCTACAAGGTGGAGATGTTGATCCACCTTTACTTTCATATGTAATGAATTACTAGGTTCTTATACTCATTTTTTAAAATTAACTAGGGACATTTACTTCAAAAATCCCCTTAAATAGTTTAATAACAGCTGAGGACCCTAAATTTTAATAATAACAACCAAGGACCTCCTGCCCAAAATCCATTCTTTTCATTCCATTTTTGCCCTTGGTAAGTCGATGTCAACATAACTCTAAGAAAAGAAAACGTCCTTCATCCCAAATCTACAGTGAAGAGAAGAAAGAGAGGAAGAAGAAGAAGGAGATCGACGCCGTACCAATTTTTTTTTCTCAACCACAGTGAAAGGAGAGGAAGGAGAAGAAGAAGATCGATGCCCCACCCATTTGTTCTCAATCACAGTGAAAGGAGAGGAAGGAGAAGAAGGCCCATCTCGCACTCCACATCACCATCTCTCGTGCTCGTCCTCCTCTTTTCCTCTGCATCAAAATCCTCAAATCTCAAGGTAAGAAACCTCTAGCAGTTTCATTTCGTTGAACTTTAGAATTCAGCATGGAGTTATTGATATGCATGTATTTTGATTTCTTGGGTTTTGAGGGATTGCAAGTTTTTCCTAGTTTTACTTATATCTTTGATTCATATTTCTTCATTAGTTTGCGTTGTTGCTCTGAATCTTGGATTTTTTAGTATGTGATTGTCTTTCATCCATCTATTTTGTGATTGTTTTTCATCCATCTACTTCTATAATCTATTGCTTTGTTCTTTTCACCGAATCTTCTTTTTGGTTTTTCTTCAGTTTCCATTATCAAATTTCTTTTGTTAAATAACACCCTTCTAGACCACAACAACTTGCAACCCTCTTCTCTATGCACTTTTGTCGAAAAGGTTCCGTGCGCAGGGCAGGTTACTGAATAGGAAATTTGAAATTTGATTGTTTTTTAAGGAGAAAAAGAAGACATTAGCATGTGAAATCATAGATGAAATCGACAACTTGGTGGACATTAGCACGGTAGAGAAATCTGCACTGGTTTCAACATATTCAGCATGGTTCTATGACAAAAATAGCACAGTTCAAGATAAGTCAAAACATGTTGTTTTCCTTTGAAATTTTTGGGAAACTAAACGTTGATAGTTTTACTTTGAAACCCCAGAATTTTGGCTAAGAACAATTTTGGGAAGCTGGGTTTCCAATAGCCTAAACATGGCTAATCAATCACGCTATGCAGATTTTCTGCAACAAAACATGGTCAGGTAGGCATTTCTAGACATACATATCTTTTTCGTTAGCATGGATTTTTCACTTCTTTTTTCTTTTTTGTATTCATTCATCATTGAAGATTCAAATCTAGGCATGGGATTTAGAAATAAGTCATATTAGGTCAGTCGATCAAGTTCAAAAAGTTGGGCCTGTAATACAGTATTGCAAACTTCAAAATTCATGCATTCATTCTAAGAGTTTGATATTTTTAGGATTGCATTAGTTTCATTTTAGGATTGCATAATTCATTCATTCTTGCATCAATAAACAACTTCAATTTAGTGAATCTTGTTCAAATAAAGCACAAGTCATAGTTAAAGGAGCTTGCAGATAGCTCAGATAACTAGTTTAATGGATCATTGTAACTAATTGATTAAAATATACATCTAAAAACTGTCATAAAAAAATAAAATAAAAAATAGCTTTATGGATTGCTTAATGTCTACATGACGTGGTTTTATTATTGATTTTATGAAATAATGGCTTCAATTGCTTTTTTTTTATGACGTGGTTTTTTTATTTTTTTTATTTTTTGCAGTGTCTACAGGATGTCAGAGGAAGACATTGAAGTCATTTTTTCCTTTTCGCCCGATCACTTGTCATCAGAAGTTTTTTTGTGAGAGGTTGTTAATGATGATCTTCCATTAGGGGAAAAAATGCAAGACGATTTGGGATCTCATGAGGAACCATCGAATGTTATTAAATATACTAACATGCCAAACACTCTTGTACCCATTGACGATTTCAATAGCAAGTTGCTGGAGAGTATTGCGCATGTGTTGTGGAAAGGGCGAGTGTTTCCAGATTGTGATACATTTAGAAAAACTTTTGCAAAATTTGCAATGTACAAGAATTTCGTATTGAAGCATTTAAAGACTGACAACTACAAGGTTACTACACGGTGTGGCGATGAAACATGTCCGTGGCGTGTACGTGCTTCTATTGTGGATTCAAGTCCACAATTTCAAATCTGGACATACAATCCAAATCATTCATGCTCAAAACCAACCATGAGGATGTCACACAAAGAAGCAACATCAGCCTTGATCACTGAACAACAAACTATGGCTCTTATCTTTTGGTAATAGCGGAGCCATTTCTTTTTACAATGGTAGAACTGATGTTCTCTTACTACCTTTTGTAAAGGACTATTGAAGGACTTTTTTTGAATGTGGCACCATGTTTTTTTTGTAATGGTGGAGTTGAAGTTCTTTTGCTACTTTTGGTAAAAGGATGGCCATTTGAAATTGTGAATGTGGCACCATGGTTTTTTGTAATTGTGGAGTTGAAGTTCTTTTGCTACTTTTTGTAAAAAGGAAGGCCATTTGAAATTGTGAATGTGGCACCATGTTTTTTTTTGTAATGATGGAGTTGAAGTTCTTTTGCTGCTTTTTGTAAAGGAGGGCCATTTGAAATTGTGAATGTGGCACCATGTCATTTTGTAATGGTGGAGCCTCATCTTATTTAGAAGGTTGTAAAGGAGCAGAAATGTTCTCTTTTTGTAGTAAATCAATTTGGATACTAATGTCCTTCTTACTTTTATGTTTTTGGTTGATCATTGATTTTCGATAAATCTAGTTGATGACCCCAAGTTTTAACAAAGAAGTGTATTATTAATATATCTCCCAAATGCTTTCTATATGATGGTCGGGTATGCAGCAATTTCTGAAAAATGTGATTGGCTTAAATGTGCATTTGATGTAGGAGTTTTGTCGTACCACCAAATTATTAGTTCACAACATTGGAAATATCTTTGTACATAACAGGTTTTAAAAATAGGATTTGTTGACGTCGACGCAAAATTTGTCGACGTCATCATAAACTTTTGTTGACGTCGACACAAATGCCCAGTTAGCACTATAAGTCACCCTGTGAATTTGTTGACATCAACAAAAGATTTGTTGACATCAACATAAACTTTTGTTGACGTCGACACAAACGCCCAGTTAGCACTATGAGTGACCCTGAGTTTTTGTTGACGTAAACACAAGATTCATTGACGTCAACATAAACTTGTGTTGACGTCAACAATAACTCCCAGTTAGCACTAAGAGTGACCCTGCGTTTTTGTGGACGTCGACACAAGATTCGTCGACGTCAACATAAACTTGTGTTGACGTAAAAAAAAACTCCCAGTTAGCACTAAGAATGACCCTGCATTTTTGTTAACGTCGACATAAGATTCGTCGATATCAACATAAACTCGTGTTGACATCAACAAAAATGCTCAGTTAGCACTATGGGTGACCTTGTGAATTCGTTGACGTCGATTCAAAATTCATCGATGTCAACATAAAATAACCTATTCGGCAATTTTCATCTTGCAACATATACAACAAAAAATTAACTTGTTGAGTGAAAGCATTTAGAAGCTCCAAAATACACATTCACCACCCACATTTACAAGTTTCTCAAAATACCCTATCATATTGACCATCATCACCTTCCAAAAACATTCATATCAACATCCATTTTTGTCAACATCAACCTGGCATTACAAGTTTTCATCTGTTGAAGTTGTGCTACAATAGCATTGTATTTCTCATAAACAACTTTTTTAGCAATTTTCATCATTATTACAAAAAAAAGTAACTTTCAATTAGATTCAGCATTCAAAATCATATACATTAACAAAAATAGTTCTATCAAATAATCTAAATCACACAAGAGTCCTCAACGTTTTAACACCTTCTTCTCCACTCAAACCATGACTCAAAACACTTGAATCACACAGAAGATCTCAGTCTTTTCTCATACAATTCACGCTGTTTGATGTAGAGGTCGACAACTAATCTGCACCTGTAGTACATCATGTCCTGTTGAGTGAAAGCAATCTTTCGATTAAGGACAGCATGCTCTACAAATCCCATTACAAAAAATCCACAATCGTTTGAATTATCTTGTATTGGTGTGTCTTCAACATGGTGCATTGTCCAACTTTTAGGGTCCTCCCATCCAAACTCAGCGAAACAGTCGTTCAGCCAAATAATCTACATGAAAAACAAAATACAATTAGAAAAGTCTTAAGGAGATACAAGTATTTAAAGCATAAAAGATACATGACACAGTTAGAAAAGTCTCAATGAGATATAGTTACGAAAACTTTGAAGCATAAGATAGTACCAGATGATCTCTCTCATACTATAATAGTTTTAACTCTTAAGTCTTAACCCCTTACATCTAAAATGCATTACTTGTCGCTAATATTGTTTAGTCGTTTCATGAAAACAAACATTCCCTAAATGGGTAGTTCACCATTATTTCTCCCAACTAGGGGTACTGTTCATGGGAGGGTTGGGCAAAGGCGAATAATATCTAGGCCCGGCCTGGATTTTAAACCACAAACCCAAGCCCTACTCGGGCCATAAGTACATGGCCTAAGCCCGCCCACCTAAAATAGGTTAAGCCCCAGCCCGTCTAGTTATTATATTTTAGAAAAAAAGGATAAACATTAATTGATCCAACTTGTAGCTCATCTAATTAGGATGCTTGTTTGTGTTGGAGAGTACATGTGTTCATCTCCTCCTTCCAACAAGAAATTGTTGTTTTTTTTGCTTGAACAGTGCCTCTCACTCGGTTGGGACTAGGCTTCAGGCTTTCTACCACTCAATCCAAGTCTGGTCCATATATTTAATGCGCCCAAATTTTATGTCCATGCTCAATCCAAGTACCTAAACTTAAGGCTAAGCCTGGACCAAGTTTAGAAGAAAAAAAAAGGACAAACATTAACTGATCCAACTTGTAGCTCATATAGTTAGGATGCTTGTTTGTGTGTGAGAGTACATGTGTTCAACTCCTCCTTCCAACAAGAAATTGTTGTTTTTTCTTGAACAGTGCCTCTCACTTGGTTCGGGCCAGGCTTCAGGGTTTCTACCACTCAATCCAAGTCCGGTCCATATATTTAATGCGCCCAAATTTTATGTCCATGCCCAACCCAAGTACCTAAACTTAAGGCTAAGCCTCGGACCAAGGCGGGCTTACCCCAGTTCTCACTTTGGCCGGCATGGTACATGAGCACCCCTACTCCCAACATAAGCAAGAGAGCAGTGAAGGTTTAAAACCTTCCTTCATTTTTTGTAGAAAATGATTATTCACCTCGCTAAAATGAAACCTAACACCCCTTCATGTAATCTAGAGGTTAAAAGACTTCGAACTAAAAGTACTCCACATTGAAGAGGCCATACCCTGAGATATCAATACCCAGGCAACTGGGCAAGTAAGCTTATAAAGTTGGGACATAATCACCAATAACAACAAGGGCAATCAGTTCAAAAACCATAGAAAGCTAGATTATTCCCGGAAGTTGAGCTTTTATATATAGTCCCTGCATAAGGGAGTTACCCCTTCAAGTGAAAAATCTCATTTCCAAGTATTTTCATGCATAACTTGTTGATAAAGAATCAATATTTACAAAAGAGAATCTATGTTATGGAGTAGTTAGTATACACTAATTCATAGCAAAAGAGATCAGGTAAAAAATAAGATAAATCGAAAGACACTCCTAGAATCATGCCCCAAAAAGGAATTTAGTGGCTAGATGCTAGCTATTAGCCGGAAAAGAAATAGTCAAACCAAGAAGATCAGCTAGAGTTATGGTAGGTGCGATGAGCATTAGTCATCAGGAATAACTCCTAGATATTGGACTACATGAAAATAGAAAATTCCCAAGAGGAATTTCAATTATACCATATTAAAGCGGAGGATTGTTGCTTAGATTTTGAATGCCAGTTCCGATTTTGACTAGAAATGAAGTTAGATCCCTTGTCTTAAGAACATATTGAGCAAACATGGTCACGCATCAGTTGTCCAATGTGTAAGAGAATAGAGCAGGTTGTAATGGCAATGAAAAGGTGTAATAACTATGACTCATACAAAATAACTCATCACAAACCGCTAATAATGCCAGGAGTTAAAATGTTTGAACATATAAAACATATAGTCATTTGTAGCCTAAACAATGGGTGCTCCTGCATAAATTTTGGTTAAAGCATGCTTAGCAATTTAACAAGAGTAAAAACAACAGTCTATACCTAGTCTATACCTGCTCCATCTAAACAAAGAGTGCATATTAAAAAGAAAAAGAAACAATGCATCTGTCCCTTGAAATAAGTTTTTCACAAAACATAATTACAAAAAAAAAAAAAAAAAAGCCAATTGGTAAAACCAATGCAGCAATGGACAGAGGATATACCTTCACACGCTACCTGTGTTCAACAGCACGCACGAAGTAGAAAAAAAAAATCTCCAACGATGGGGATGGAGATCTCTGACTTAAACGATTGGGGTGGAGCCTTCTTCTCCTTCTTTTCTCTTCACTGTGATTGAGAAAAAAAAAATGGGTAGGGCGTCGATCTCCTTCCTATCCTTTCACTTTGATTGAGAAAAAAACGAGTAGGGCGTCGATCTCCTTCCTCTCATTTCCCTGTGATTAAGATACAATGGTTAGGGCGTCGATCTCCTTTTTCTCCTTCCTCTCCTTTCACTGTGATTAAGAAAAAATGAGTAGGGCGTCAATCTTCTTCTTCTCCTTCCTCTGTTTCTTCTCTTCAATGTAGATTTGAGATGAATGACGTTTTCTTTTCTTAGGGTTATGTTGACATCAACTTACCAAGGGCAAAAATGGAATGAAAAAATTGGATTTTGGGCTGGAGGTCCTTTGGTTGTTATTATTAAAATTTAGGGTCCTCAGCTGTTATTAACCTATTTAAGGGGATTTTTGAAGTAAATGTCTCTTTTTTTTTAATTATAATAATCTCCTTTTAGTTTACATTAAGCTTAATTAAGTCAATTAGTCATAGATTAGTGACTGTCGACCTATTTCCCAAACAAAGGCTTCTTCTCATCCTTTTCTCGTCATCATCGAATCTTCTTCTCTGTTCTAAAATCCAAGAACTATTGAAAAATTTCCTTTCAGACGGCGGCGGCGGCATCGACTTCCCTTCTTCCTCTTACCGTTATTATGAAACGAAATTTCCCTCGCAACCTTCTCTTCTGCAACAACCACACATCTCATAGCTTCAGCAGCCTCTCAACTCCTTCACCCTTTTCTCCAGAGAAGCTCTTCTTCAACCCTCACCCCTATTTCAAAACCCCATCTCCTCCTTCGTCCATTCCACCACAGAACCTCATTGATGCATACAGAAAACACCTTCAGCACTGCAAGACCCCATCACCCCTGGAAAATTCTCTACCAAAATCACAAAACGACTCCTCTTTCAATTCTGAGAATTACGATAACCAAATCCATCGTTTTCTGGGCTCTCTCAATCCATCCAATGATGCCAAACAGCTCCATCTGCATCTAGTAAAGAATGGGTTGTATGGAAATCTGTCCCTATCGAATAATCTTGTTAATTTGTATGCAAAAGCAGGTAATGTGGCTTCTTCTGCCCAGGTGTTTGGTGAAATGCCTGAAAGAA
Organism: Cinnamomum chago; assembly: GCA_038049695.1. Taxonomy (NCBI): domain Eukaryota; kingdom Viridiplantae; phylum Streptophyta; class Magnoliopsida; order Laurales; family Lauraceae; genus Cinnamomum; species Cinnamomum chago. The sequence goes on from CP142451.1 coordinate 113,434,499, forward strand.
ATGTTGTTACTTGGAATTGCTTGATTTCTGGTCATGTGCAGTTGGGGCGGCCCGATGATGCATGCAAACTTTTCTGTTCAATGATTCGGGCGGGATCCGTGCCGTCCCATTTTACGTTTGGCAGTGTGCTCCGGGCTTGCCAGGACTCAGGGCCCGATCGCCTTAAATTCGCCATGCAAGTCCATGGTCGAATTTGGAAAACACGGTATGCATCAGATGTTGTAGTGTGCAATGCGCTGATATCGATGTATGGGAGCTGCAGTGTGGATTCGGCTTGTTATTCCTGTCAAGTGTTTGATGGGATGTCGATGAGGAATTCGATAAGTTGGAATTCGATCATCTCTGTTTACTCTCACAGGGGAGATGATTTCTCTGCCTTTGGGTTATTCTCAGAAATGCAACAGGAGGGGGTCCGATTTAGTTTAAAACCGAATGAGTATACTTTTGGCAGTTTGATATCTGCAGCCAATGCCTTTTGTTCTTCCTCTGAATGCAATGGGTCGCGCCTTCTTGAGCAAATGCTCCCACGAGTTATGAAATCTGGTTTTCTGAATGATTTGTATGTTGGAAGTGCTTTGGTCAGTGCCTTTTCGAGATCTGGGTTGCTTGATACTGCTAGAGACATTTTTGGACAGATGAGTGATAGGAATGCGGTCTCCATGAATGGCTTGATGGTGGGGTTGGTGAAGCAGAAGCGTGGAGAAGAAGCGTTAGATGTTTTCAGAGATACAAGAGATCTAGTAAATATAACTTGCGATTCTTATGTAGTTCTTCTTAGTGCTTGTGCCGAATTTCTGGTGCCTGAAGAAGGAAGAAGAAAGGGGAGGGAGATTCATGGGTTTGTAATTAGAAGTGGCTTGAATGATGAAAAGGCTGCAATTGGAAATGGGCTGGTTAACATGTATGCAAAGTGCGGTGTCATCAACGATGCTTGTACAGTATTTGATCTCATGGGAAGTAAAGATCTGGTCTCTTGGAATTCCATGCTCGCTGGTCTTGACCAGAATGGGTGTTTCCAGGAAGCATTGTCATGTTATTGTACAATGCGTAGAAGCAGACTAATGCCATCAAGTTTTGCGTTGATAAGTACTTTAAGTTCATGTGCAAGCTTGGGCTGTATCAAACTGGGGACACAGATTCATTCTGAAGTGATTAAATTGAATCTTGATTCAGATGTCTCTGTTTCAAACTCTCTTCTCAAATTGTATGCAGAATCTGGGTATATTGTGGATTGCAAGAAAGTTTTCAATTTGATGCCAGAACACGACCAAGTTTCTTGGAATTCCATGATAGGAGCATTAGCTGATCTGGAGGCACCTATCTCTGAAGTGGTTGAGGTTTTCTTGGATATGATGAGAGCTGGGTGGAGTCTGAATAGAATAACATTCATGAACATTCTTTCAGCATTATCGTCACTTTCGATTCTTGAGTTGGGAAGGCAGGTTCATGCTTTAGTTCTGAAGCACCATGCTGCAGAGGACAGTGCTGTAGAGAATGCACTTCTTTCTTGCTATGCTAGGAGTGGAGAAATGGATGACTGTGAGCGCCTTTTTGTTAAGATGTCTGAGAGGAGGGATGAAGTTTCATGGAACTCGATGATTGCTGGATACATCCATAATGGGCTTTTGCCAAAAGCCTTGGATATATTTTGGTTAATGATACAAACGAGACAGAGAGTGGACTGCTTCACCTTTGCCACTGTTCTTAGTGCATGCGCATCTGTTGCAGCGCTAGAACGTGGGATGGAAACACACGCTCATTGCATAAGGGCTTGCTTGGGATCTGATGTTGTGGTTGAGAGTGCTCTCGTTGACATGTATTCCAAGTGTGGAAGGGTAGACTATGCAGCAAGAGTTTTTGGCTTGATGTCTTTGAGAAATGAATTTTCTTGGAACTCGATGATATCGGGTTATGCTCGACATGGACATTGTGGAAAGGCACTTGAGTTGTTTAAGGAGATGCAAAAGGAGGATCGCTCACCAGATCATGTCACCTTCGTTGGAGTATTATCTGCTTGTAGCCATGTTGGGTTGGTTGATCAAGGTGTCAAGCATTTTGAATCTATGAGCAAGACGTATGGCTTGGTTCCTATGATGGAGCATTATTCCTGTATGGTGGATCTTCTTGGTCGAGCAGGTGAACTAGATAAGGTAGAAGAATTCATTAGAAGGATGCCAATGAAACCTAATGCTCTTGTATGGAGGACAGTTCTAGGTGCTTGTTGTCGAGCAAATGGTAGCAAAATGGATTTGGGAAAGCAGGCTGCAGAGATGCTTTTGGAGCTAGAGCCAAAGAACCCTGTAAATTACGTACTTATTTCAAACATGTATGCTTCTGGAGGGAGTTGGGAAGATGTTGCAAAAACTCGGGTGAGGATGGCCAATCTTCCTGCAAAGAAGGAAGCTGGGTGCAGCTGGGTCACATTAAAGGATGGCGTGCATGTCTTTATAGCTGGTGATAAATCACACCCAGAAACAGATGCAATCTATGAAAAGCTATATATGCTGAATCAGAAAATTAGGGATGCAGGTTATGTTCCTCAAACAAAATTTGCATTGTATGATCTGGAAGTAGAGAATAAGGAAGAACTTCTGAGTGTTCACAGTGAGAAGCTAGCAGTTTCATTTGTTCTCATTCGTACATCAGAACTGCCCATACGGATCATGAAAAATCTTCGCGTCTGTGGTGACTGTCATTCTGCTTTTAGATATATTTCTCTGATCACCAAACGACAAATCATCTTGCGGGATTCAAACAGATTCCATCATTTTGATGATGGCAAGTGTTCATGTGGAGATTATTGGTGACGGATATAATTCTACGATCACACAAACCATCTTGAATCGATGACCTGAGGAGGCCGATGCAATCATTTAAAAGTGGCACTTGATTGTAGCTCTGATCATGAAAAACCTCTAGCACAGATCAAACAGATTCTATCATGTTGCTGATCATCATTGTTCCATCTTGAGATTCTTGCTCATGATTGGTCCTTCTCATTGGCTAAGACAATTGAATTGAGGACCTGAGGAGTCCAGTGCGGTCATTTATAAGTGGCATTTGGTAGCTTGATAAGTCCTCCAGCATCTGGTACAGAGGACATAGTTGTGACTTGATGCCAGATCAAGTACTGGATGTGGGAAACTATACAAGAAACAAAGCTAAAATTTTCTTATTCTTGCACTTGCTACAGTACTTGTGCTTATGCATTCTATTTCGGGGGAAATCATGAATATGTTTCCCAGTCACTAGGGTTCACCTTTGACACATCTATCACCCGGAAATGGAAAGCTACAGTTGCTTGAGCGGTGGAAGTGTGACTTCAATGGCTATTTGTTTCCATGAATTATTTTTTTCTTTCATTATTTCCTTTTTTTAATTTCTCTTGTAAATACTCTCTCTCGCAGAGGCCCTTTCCCCAAGTCCCTAACCAATGGAGCAAGGGATTAATCCTTGTTTGACTATGTGGAGAGGGAGATGCCTCACCAATGAGTTTTCAGTAATTTGCACGGAATTGAATTCCTAAGAGTATTAATCGACTTCCAGAACCTGTTTCTTTGCAATAAAATACATAGGAATTCATGATCAAGTGAACTCCACAAAAGGATTATTAAAGAGGTGAATGTGAATGATACATGGTGAGGGGTGAAGGACATAAGGTCAAATGAGCTCTACAAAAGGATTATCAAAAGAGGTGAAGGTGAATGATTCAAGCTGAGGGGTGAAGGACATAAGATAGCAATGTATGTGGCATTTTGACTTTCATTGGATTTGAATTGTTATGGTGATGATTAGGTATTCATTTCCCATTTCCCCTCAATTCACTTTCCATTAAAGAAAGAGTTATTTGATGCTCATTTTTGTATAGTTACCCTGGAGCTTCATTTTGAGCCACGCATGAGATAAGTTTTATATCACATGAAAATGAGTCTACAGAGCATTTTCTAGAGGAGAATCTTGCAGCCACTGCTGATTCCTCTTCTTGGGTTGTGGATGAGAAAGCTGGTATTGGTGATAAAGAAATCACTCAAGGGAAGAAGGCTGGTGAACCTCAAGAAAGGTATTTGTTCTTCTGTAAATCTAAGCTCTACAACATCCCCAATGTTTTTGAATTACTTAGCAGATTGGTTACTTGTAGTTGGTTTATCTCTTATTTAGTATATCTTGAGTTTGCTCCGTTTTGCGAAGTGGTAGTATGACTCAAACCCACAACCTTTTGGTTGCAACACTGAACACCTTCCAACTGTACTATATGGGACTACTTGACAGGGTAAGGGCGACATTTGCATATTTTTTTTTAATGTTTTTCTGCATTATGTTTGTGACGCACAGCCCATATAGAAGGCCTTCAGATTTGACCCTAGAGTAGTTCTACACTTGGGCCTTACATGAAGGCACACCCACATGGACCATTCTCCAATGGTGCCAGACATCCAAGGATCCACTTGGACTAGTTAGACTATCTCTGTTTACAGTTTTTGTTTTGTTGTTTAATTAATTACATACTTTACTACTATGCTATGTGATTAATTGATAATTATTCTTTAATTGCAAGCTTCGGAATTAAAAGAAATAGAAAATGCCCTTTTTAAAAAAATAAAATAAAATTCCTGGCTGACCCCTTCTCTAGGAAAAGAATAGAATGGCTTGAGCTCTGTCTTCAGTCAAATAGAGTTGATCAAGCACTCAAACCTCAGACTTCACAAGTTTGCTCTTTACAGCTGGTGACTTTACTTGGATTGTGATTTAGTTGAGTCAACTTAGACTTTCAGATCTTGCTGAGACGACACTATCAATTTGATAGCTAAGAATCTAATAGGTCGAGGATGCATGTCTAATTATTCACAAGTCAATGTATTTCTTATATGTTTTTGGTTGCCAAGGTTTCTAACATTATGATCTTTGCCAAGGTTTCTAGCATTATGATCTTTGCATAAGCTTTGAGTTCTGATGGGCATGAATGAAAAATGCTAAGATGGATTGCATCCTCTCTACATCTTTTTAACATTGAATCTCTAGCACCACTTACTCGCCAAATCCCAGTTTATGTTTGAAATTCCCTTTCTTTTTCCTTGATTATTAACAGTAATAATTCCATTAAGAAATAGGTACAGGGAATGGTGGTATAAGAGTACTATTCCACAACCCAACAAAAATGAGCTCCAAAATAACTATGTAAGAGGACCGAAAACATAGAATCCATGTTTTTTCCTTGTTCCATTAGCTTGTCTACCACCTCATTTGATCTACCTATATGATGAGATTCCACCTAGATAAAGACAAAGATCTAATTCCGTTTAACCAAAAATGAAGTTACCATTGACCCCCATTCTGGAGAAGAGATCCATCTAATTTCATTTGATGAGTCACTTTCCACTAAGGGATTGCTTTAGAGATTGCCCAGATATTTTTAAAGGTTCTTTAATTGCTATCACCCCTTGGCTTCGTTAAGCCCCCTTCATCCTGATGATCAGGAAAATGCTAGAAGCACCTCTCCACTAGCATTACAGGCACACCCTCGATCCCTGCTAGCCCAAGCTTGCCTCTTGAGACTCCTTGAACATTGAACTCGAGAACGTGTAAGGATGAGGAGACCGCATGATCTTCCCCTCCTTTCTGACACCACAACCTGGTGCAAGACTCCCAGTAATATATAGTATGTGTAAGCTTGTCATTTTCGAACTTCTTTCTCAAGAGGGCCTACTTACCTTATCCTTTTTAGAAGCAATGATATAGTTGGTTGACCTAAATGATCATCCCCTATTTTTTTAGGACTTAAAGATACGCTCATTTCTCTAATTCTCTTTTCCAACAAGAACCAAATGATAGCAGAGGTAAAATGCCTCCACATGGTCGAACCATAACTTGTGAGTGGAACTTCCAACCAATAGTTATCTCCCTTCCTAATGGGAGCCAGAGCAGACTGTGGTAAGCCATAAATCTTCTGTAAGTGGCTCCAGATGACATAGAAGAACTCAGAGAGTCAGAATGCAGAAAGAGATGAGGTGTTGTTTCATTTTAGTTACCATCGTTAGATAGTTCTACTTGATTACTAAATGGTGGGATCTCTCCACTTGTTGTTTGAGGCATATCATGTGGTGAAATCCTTAAAATTGCCAAATACTTTAGTCTGTTGAAATTTGTAAAACATCACAGTTAGCTGATACAATCGGGCAATATTTTGTTAATTTATGGTCCCACTATCATTCAACCTTAGATGAGTGCCATTTTAGTTACCACCATTAGATAGTTCTACTTTGATTACTAATTGTGGGTCCCTTAGTGGTTAGTCTTTTCTCTTCTTATCTCTGCACTTGTTATTTTAGGCATATCATGTGGTAAAATCCTTATAAATTGTCAATCACTTCAGTTTCTTCTGTTGAAATTGGTAAAACATCACAGTTAGCTGATACAATCTGGTAATATTTTGTTCTCCGCCTTATAAAAAAAAGTGTTCTATGATGATGAAATCTGATAATATTCAAATCTGTTGGATATTATGTTCTACATGTATCTAAAGGCCATCTATGTAAAAAATATTCCAGACAGCAATCATCAAACAGGTCCACTTTTGTGGATATTGGTTTAACTGGTGGAGCCCTCAAGGGTTGAGTCATGCCCCAAAAATTCTCTTTGATCTAAAATCTTATCCATGTGATCAATATTCAATTTTTTTTACTTTCTATTATTATATCATCAACTTGATTGCTTATGAACTTTTGTCAGTGCTACTCTGTTTTGGAATTCTGTATTATGGGGATGACTGAAGCTGTGTGGCCTTAAATAGATAATTTAAAAACATCTTTTTTTAGTGTATCTGGTTGAAACAAAGGCATGAACATAATTGATTTACAACTGATATGTGTTCCACCAAAACTCTAAGATTGCATCATTAAACTTGCTCCTGCTTGGACAGTAAATGATCAATGTCATTTATCAATCATTAGCATCATCTCATGAAAAAAATTTAATTCCAGTCATTGAATGTTGCTTGTGTGCATTTTATCGTATAATTTGATGATTGTGAAATATCTGTGTGTGCAGGAAAGGGCCTGTGAAACGTAAGGGTGCAAATTTGTTGGTTGCTTCAGGAAAGGTCAATGCTGTCATTAATAGCAGAAAAGAAGAACTGCCTCAAAAGCTTCAGACCCTCCCTCCAAGTTCTGCTAAATATATGTCTTATATCAAGGTAAGTCTTACTATCTTAAATGGTACAAATTTCTGAGAGAAATAATATTTATTCAACATTTTAGAACAACAGCAATGATGATGATAATTTTTCCAATAGGAAGTGGCTTATTAGCTAGGTTGTGCAGTGACAGAAGATAGCTTCAGATGGGGATGAATGGAATAGTAAAATTTTGAAAAGATGACCTTATTTAGATCATAGATGGGATACTACTGTTTGCTGTTAGTTTTTTTTTTGAAGAAATAATCTAATCATTAAAGGAATGATTTTTTTTCCTATTTATCTCTGTTTATGATGAATGTTTTGGAGCAAAATTTTGAAAAGATGACCTTATTTAGATCATAGATGGGATACTACTGTTTGCTGTTAGTTTTTTTTTTGAAGAAATAATCTAATCATTAAAGGAATGATTTTTTTTCCTATTTATCTCTGTTTATGATGAATGTTTTGGAGCAGATAGTTGCCTCTTATGATAAGAATTGTATGTGGACCGGGAGTGCAAATGGCATTGAATGTGTGCAATTCCATATGCAGAGGATTAACATCTTACCCAACCATGAGTGATAAGGCTGTGTTTAACCCATTCATGCTTGTCCTAGACAATGGTTGATTGAATTAAGACGTGTTGTTTTGGGAGCAACAGTACATGTAAGGCAATAACTTTTGTTCATCTCTAACTGAACTGAAAAAGATTCATCTTAATGGTTTTTCATGGCCACATGATGTATGGATACTGGGTGTTGGACTCGTGATTGCATTGATTTACCATTAAAAAAAAATGCATTGATGTGGAGTGTTCATATGTTTATAAGAGAAATTGAAGTGACCAAGTTGTATTATTCCTCCTCATTGAGCAGTATTTTTCGTAGCCATTTGTCTCTTCTTGTTCTTGGGTGCTGAGATTGAAAACCTTTTTTTTTTCCATATGTATGTATGTATGAGCTGCTTAGTTTTCATCCTCTTCGTATAGACCTCAAGAATGATGGGGCTTTCAAAAGTAACTATTGATGATTAGGAATGTATGAGAACATTCGTCTACATGAAGACATCTTGGGGATGTAAGGAGCCTTTCTTGAGAAGTAACATCCATAAAGCATTTAAAAAACAAGAGAGAAATTTATTCCATAGAAGTATAAGTTCTACGGACCAAATCATAGCACTTACATCCCTTTTGTGAAATTGAGTACCCAATGGAAACGCTTGACACTCTTACAATCTAATTTACTTTTCAAAGTGAGATTATGAGTGAAATATAAGGATCACGACTACTAGAGAATATAAGATATTCTACTAATCGAAGTATGATACACATCCATTGATCTGGGGTTACAATCAAACTATCTGGATATGCTGGTACCAATTTGAGGTAAATTAAAGTTAAAACTGATGCAACCCAAGATCTGAATGAGGGGCTGATGGGTTTATAGATGTCTAACCCTTCCAACATAGCCTGTACTGAGGAGTAATAAACACTAATTAACTTATCTCTCTATTTCTGATAAGCAATACATTGGTATAGCACCAAGCTATGTTGCCTTTTCTGAAGGATCAAACATGTGTTTGTATGTCAACATGGTGAAAAGAAGCCACGTCTTTTAGTATGTAAAAATTCTATAACTAATCCTCTGCCTTTAAACATTTCAGATAAGCCGGAAGCAGCATCAATTGGTCAAGACATTGAAGCAATCTGGTGATGGCATTCAATCAAAATCACTTAATCGTGTTTTGGGTGATATCAAAAGCTTTTATGTACAGCCATATGAAACGTTTGAGGTGGAAGAAAGGAATAAGTTGCATGAATATTGGTAAGAATTTCACAAAGAAATTTATTGTTCATATAAAATTGTAACTGTCTAACATTCTTGGATCTTCGGATTGTTACCTGCGGTTTATATAGGTTGCAGTTGGTGCGCAGAGATCTCCCAAAAGCTTTTGCCAATCGCAGAGAAATAAAGCATCATCATCAAGAATTGAAGAAATCTTTGGAATATGAAATTTCCCAAAGAATGAGAAGTATAGTTGCCAAGGTTTGCTACTCTTCTTACACTTTCAATTAAGGAATTTAAAAAGTTCAAACATGGAACAAAAGGATTCAGCTTCTTGAACTCATATTAAGGGCAAAGTGTGGTTAAATTTTGGAACAATCTGGCTGCCTAATTTTTTCACTAGCCGAAAGATCATTAGAATTTTTGTGACTCGGTGACCATATCCAACACGACAAAGCCAGGATGAAGATTTTTTACCTCAAATATTTTTTTGGATCCTCACCATTCACCAACCCTTCTGTGGTGCCCATGTTTCAGTGATTCATATAGTTGCTATAATTAGCCTCTCAGTAGAATGTGCCTAAAGAAATTTTCCTAAGGGATAATTCAAAACCATTGGTTCTTTGTCAATGTCTCATCACATCATTTGGGGTTGGCCTTTTGACTTATTCTCCATTTATCACTATTCAGTGATAAGTCCTGTGTCACTGCTAGCAATCTGATTCAATAGAATTAACTAACATTTACAAATCTCTGCTGTCTATTTATATTTGGATTCGGCTGTTATAATTTGAGCATCTGATGCAAATTTGATTGGTCAGACCATATTTAATCTGGATAACTCGGACTTTTGAGTTTTGACTCAAATGAGGCCTGCCTAGAAGTGCCGCGATGCTGAATTTAATGTTCCAGATAAATTCAGCAACTCAAACAAGTTTCGGCTGCTGTAGACATGAAATTCTAGGGAAAATTCAGGCTCCAGATGTACAGTGCTAGTATCAGTAGCCAGCTCAAACAATCAAACTAACCAAACGGCCCCAATCCTGTCCATACTAAAGTAGAACTTGGATCAAATAACCCAATTTTTACCGGCCGCAACTGCAATCTTAGAACATGCAAGAAAGACTCACAGCAGTCCTATGCTATTCAATTCAAAACATGATTGTTCAGTTTCCAGCATTTAGGCCAATATGACAATTTTATGTAGAATACACAGCTCAGCCTATTCTTGAAAGTAGTGCATTATTCCAGTAAATTTATTGGTTCCAACTGCCCACTTGCTCCAATGTGTAGTCAAGGCCTCAATATTACAACTCAAATGCCCAACTTTCTTTTCTTTATCTAAGGCTTGTATCATGCTAGAAAGATATTTAAATTCCTTCTACTAATGTGAGGGTAGTATCTGGGAAGAATCCACTCTTATGTAATCGCTTCAGTTCTCAATTGGAGCAGATTGTCTACAACATTAGTAAATTAATTATAGTACTATGAACGAATTACTAACCTGATTCAGTGGACAATAAAGGAATCGAGTAAAAGAAGACAAACCCATCTCTTGTATAATGATATTTGGACGAAGCAGGATCAAGCCAAGCCACAATCACACAAAATAGTAATGGTGCACACCTACATCTTCCATTTTCTTCATATTATATATGTTTTGGGCTAGGAAAAACTCTTTGGAATACTCCATGACTGACCAGCTCCATTCAAATCATGAAGTTCCAAAAGGATGTCTTGCAAGCTATAATACCCGTATATGGATATGGGTACAAACATAGATACAGGGATTAGTGATATGACTCTGGACTTGAAAATCTAGCACGGATACAGATGTCCTCATTTTTTCTTTAAAATAGTTTTGAATTAATGAAATTATCATTGTTTACCTTTCTTTCTAATAGCTTTTATGTTAAGAAGTAAGAAAATTAAAAGAAGTATATGAAATAATAGACTTCGTAATTAGGATATGCTAAACTTGTTCCCTAGAAGTATTGGTCCAGTATCAAGTATGAACACAAGTTTCATATCGGTCCGACACGGATCCGCTGAGCTTGTAAAAGTATCTGGGTATCACAACTTGCGAGTAATTCACTGGTCGGGATTTATTTTCAAAAGATTTCTCATTTCTGGACATGTCTCTAATGGGACGATATTTTGGTATGATCTCTGTCCCTCCAAATATAAATGGATTGAAGAAAAACAAGGCATCCTTAATGGTTATGATGAAATCATACAAGACATAAATGAAGGGGCAGAGATGAGTGCAAGAACTGTGTGCGGGGCTACATTTGTCCCAATTTGAGTGGGGATTGCTAAGGGCTCACTTTGAGCCTAAACTTATTTGCCTTGGTTATGGATAATATATCAAAAGATATCCAACAAGAAGTTCCACGGTGCAGTTGGTTGCAGATCTCATGTTTTTCATTAGTCAGATAACTGGCTAATCCCAATTTGAGTGGGGATGAAAGTAAATGATTAGCTAGAAGTTTGGACAAATGTATTCGAGTCAAATGAGCTGGAAGCCTGAAAGTTAGCAGAAATACATTGTATATGGAGTGCGAGTTTTGTGGATATTTGGATGTTTTCTTCTTCTCTAACAATATAATTTGTTGTTACAAATAAAAAATAAGTTTTGTGGATCTGAGAGGAGAGGAGTCAATCAAAATTGACAATAGATTAGTACCAGATTGCGATTGATTTCAATATCTAGGGTCAATTATAGAACAAATTTGAGGTTTTAGTTGAATATAGCGAACAAGATGACGGGGTGGGCAAAGTGGAAACAAGCTAGTGGAGTGCAATGCAATTGCTGATTATCACTCCAATTGTATGGTCTTTTTTTTATAAGACAATAGTGGACTCGCTCTCTTGTTTGGAGCTGAATGGTTGAGGTAACAATTGAAATGAGATGCCAGAGTACATGTGGTGGAGATGCACATCATATGATGGATGTGTGGAGTTACAAGAACGGATGGAATTATGAAAAGTTCTAAGAGGAAGCCTATGTGTAGTTTCAATAGAAGGTCTAGGAATGACATTCAAGATGGTTTGTGCATTTAAACGCAAGGCCACAATCAACTCTTGTATCATGTGTTGAAAGGTTACAAGTTCAAGGAACTAAAAGGGGACCAATGATGACATTGGATGAAGCAGTGATGACTAGGGAAAGGCATTTTGGACTGCAGAGGTACTGCCAACATGGCTTCAAATTGGGTTGATTGGAAAGCAGAAATTTGAGGCGGTGCCAAGGCTACATTCATGGTGTTCTTTGTTCACTTACATATACACACATGCATGCACTCACAAAATACACAGTACACACTCACAGAGAGGTATGATCTGATACTTTTGATGATGGTATGATGAACTTCACAACACATGGGTCCACCTTATTACCATCATCTCTGGTAAATTTGATGATACTATGAGTCCTGTCTCCTTGTTAAATTCTAACAGAATACAAAGAGCATACACATTATTTTCATTTCTCCATTTAGTGTATTATTAATTAGTAATTCTTTTTCTTTATGATTTTCTGATTTTGTCCTTATTAATACATATAGTTGTTCATGTTTGTCTGCATGGTCAGGATGAAGATGAAAACAATCTAGAGTCCCCAACTCAAAAACAAGGAGAGGATACAGAAACAAAAGAGGATCCAAGGGTTGATGTAGAAAACTGCAAAGATGACTACCCTATTCCACAATCAACCACTTGTCACCTTCTGCAACGAATTCCATCACTCAACACTCGTCATGAGCTTGAACCCATGGTTCTGTACTCAGAAGATCGCAACCTAGATGTCTTAAAACAGGAAACTACTGCCTCAAATGTTTCAGACTTGTTAGAAAAGAAAGAGGATGCGGAACAGGACACCAGTGCTAAAGATATCTGGCAGACAGTCACCAGTCCAGATTCCTATTTCCCACCTCCTGCGAGTCATGGATTCAATACTGCTGACGTATCACTTGGGCAACCACAGCCTGTCGAAGGACGGCCATCTCGTATGATTGATTTGGAAACTGACATACTCGAGCAAGATGATGGACAATCTTTGTTACATGGACCAACTGATGAAGCTGCTTTGCATATAGACAGCCAGGCACATATGTTCCCTTATGTGAACCGTGATCGCAGCGAACTACTGTCTGCCTTTCTCAAGGAGCATAACATGTTAGCATCTTATCCAAGCGACCCTATGAAGACTATGAAGCAACATGGACTAGAGTTCTTTACAGCCAATGACTGCCCAACAGAAAATGGACAGTTTCCACAGCAGTTCCAGGAGCAGCAACAGCAGCGATTAATCGAGCAGGGGCGAGCCAGAGAGAAAGAGCTATATATGCAACAGGTCATGCAGAAAAACATGCATTCCAATGGAAGATATCCAAGCCAAGAATTCTTCCCTTCGATTGGCATACAGGACTGGCCTGCTGAATCTGTCCGCACAACAGCATTCCAGGCTCCCATCAAGACAGGGTTGCTGGGTCACAACTGGTTTTCTGGTGATCAGTGGGCTTGCAACAGCTGGTCTGGCGTTGAGGTATCTGGCACTGCAGGTCAGTGCCTGGGACAACGTAGTAGAAATACAGATGAAAGTCTCTTCAGTGTATTATCTCAATGCAACAGTCTACAGTCCCAACGTCCTTACAATTCGATGAACTCTGAGTTGCACATTCCAGAAAGGAACTTTGTCAGTGGGAGTGTTTCTAGCAGTGGGGATGTTTTAGCGTACTCTCATCAATTCAATTATTTGAGCTCTCACGAAGCAACTGCTACCACCGCCCCAATGAAAGAGAACAATGCATCATGGATGAACTTGCCACTGAACCCAAATTCTAGTTTACATGATTTGGTTGGGAAACTGTTTTTGCGGCCTTGGACCCAGTAGTGTCATCTCGTTACCCTTGCACAAGTGGGGCATTGCATCTGTTCTCTGTGTTGCTGCTGGGGCGATTTTTTCCCAGTTTCCTGTTTTGTGAGGGAGCTGCTGAGCAAAGCTAACAAGAAGCAAAGGAATGTAAGGTTATGTACATATCTATACAAACTTTACAAAGGCATCTGAACTTCATGTAATCTCTATATATTAAAGGGGGAGAAGAGCAACTATTTCTTTGGCAGGTAAACTATTTTATTTCTTTTCAGATTTTCCTCATTGCCATTTCTATGAAGTAAGAAGGTATGGGGCAACATAATGCTGGTTGACCAGAAAGAACTATTTTCTCATTTATCAAGTGACTGCTGCGGTGGCCTCTGAATATATATTTTTTTTATTTTTTTGGGGGGAGAAATTGAAAATGTGGGGATATGTTAAAATTGGGGGCGTGTTTCTAGGGATTATTGTGACTGATATTTGTGACTTTGCATGACACAACCTTGGGCATGGTTGGCTGCAAAAATTTGAATGAACTTTTGGAGAATTGGGTTGTCCTATGATCACACTTTGTAAACAATTGTATTCCATACCTACAACCGAGACTGTGTAAAGGGGCATAAACCAATGGATTATTGAATCATGCCATGAATCCATAAAACTTTATATTTCAAGCCCATCACTGATCACAGGAGAAAGTTGGGAGACCCATGATTTCTACTTTAAATATTTTTATTTTATTTTATAATTTTCTTATTAAGCAGCTCCTATTGGACGGTGACAGTGTCTTCGGTGTGCTAATTTTTTAGGAGAGGGCGATTAGCTGATAATCTATTGCCTTGTACCTATTAGGTGAAGGGGATGTTTGTTAAATTACCCAATGTGGGTACCATCAGCTGAAAGATCCGGATCACTGAAAGCTGGGCATCCAAACAAAATTAACTAAAGTTCAGACAGTGGTGGACTGGACTGATTGAACTGTAACTGAAACGAATTATAGTATACTGAATGTTTGTTGATTACCCTGAAGGGAGTATAGTATTCTCAGATGAACAAACCTGGATCACTGAAAAATGGGCCTCCTCATTTGTGGGGTCCTTAATCGGAATGTAAGCAGCCATAATGCTAAAGACATTAGCAATAATTTCATTGCCCAAAATTATTTGCATCACTAACAATGCCATCATCTGGTGGGAGTGAGAAAGGAACTAATTGAAATGATGGAGGGGTCATCAGGGAAAAAAAAAGGACTTTTAGAAGCTATAAAAGTACTTGGAGGCTAACTCAGAGACATTAGTTTAAACGAATTTGGGCATTCCCCTCGTAATCACCAATCACAGGTTAGCACCCATTCGAATGGATTGGACCGTTAGATCGACTATGCAATCTTTTCAATGGTGAAAGCTTGTAGGTTGGAGCACTAGTGCTCAGTTGAAGGGGGGCCTGGTAAATAAGATGCATACATGCATGACATGCTATAGCGTGACATATGAGAGATAATGTGGATTTAAACATCTATCAAAAATTAGAATATCTCACATGTCACATCTTTAACCATCGGATCCAAGACTTTAAACTTAATGGTCAAAATAAAATAAATTTAAAGCCAATAATCACCACCTTAAATTAGATGACTAAAATGCCAAAAATGAAATTGGTTATTCAACCATGGGTGTCCGATTAGATTCAACATCTCAAGAAAGAGTTTCAACTGGAATGATGCTGCTAATTACCTTCATTTTATTCATGATTGCCCCATCTGATCAGTAACTTGAAAGTATACCTGTGCGACCCACTACAACCTTCTGTACTAATTATAGCCATTAGTGAGAGGGGCCACATTTGAAAATAACATGGGCCCATCTAATCTAAACCATTTGATAAATTGCAAGGAATCACGTGTTTCTTCACTGACTAATGGCCTAAATAAAGCATGTTCTGCACATGCATCACCAATTCAAATTCTTCCCGCCAATATCAGTGGGATTCTATGTACAGAAAAATACAGATCAGTAACAGAAAGACAGAAGCAAAGAATTTTGCATCATGGAAAACTGTCATTTAAAATCAAAGTATTGGGAGCTTTTCTTGAATGCTAAGCATGAAATATATTGATTCTATATAAGAAACCCTTTCTCTGGACAGGAATTCTGACCCTTTTGATGCCCATTTAATCTTCTCTTGGGCTCCACAACAACAACAACACTCCTTCCTCTTCTGCTGCTGCTGCTTCTTCTTCTTCTAGTGTCATTGGCTGTGACCATGGAAAACAAGAACATCCGCATGGAGCTAGAATCAGTTGTTTCAGTTCAAAAGCCTAAGCTAATCAAGAAATTGACTGAACTCATCGGTATGGAGCTTCTATGTTCCATACTTTTTTTTTTTTAATCATTCTCTATTGGGTCATGGGTTTCTTATGTCCACTTCCCGGGTGGTTGTGAGTTAGTTTAATTTGAAATTGGTTGCTCCTCTTTTTCTTATTGAACTGGGATGCTGGTTGTGTTTGATTATGGTATTCTGCAATTTTTAGCTTCATTTCATTCAATTGGGTGAGGATTTTTGTTTTGTGTTAGAATATTAGTTATGGGTTGAGTGTAATTAGCCTTTATAGGGATAAGTACAAAGTATAATTCACATCGCAAACCCCACAAAAGATGGGATAAAGCTTTTGATTATGAGCACAGTGGAACCCTTCGACTGAGACACAAACAAGATACTAGTCTAAAAGCAATCACACACACACTAAGGAAAACACATTCAAATTTATATGGTTAAGCGATATGCCTGACCTATTGATCTACTTATGTATCATGTGTGATCCAGAATACAGGACATTTGATCCAACATTTCTTTCCATTTGGATCCTTCATTGGATTGTTTCATGCTCTCTTCTAATATTTTTGTTAAAAGGGTGTTTATAACTCTGAATAATTTTAAATGGGTCAATACTAGTTTTTCTTAATTGAATTGGCATTGTGGGTAATGCTTTACTTGTCTTATTTATTTCAACTTCAATTATTCAGTTATTTTCCTCACATTTTGGAAATTTTCTTGAAATGAGATACACTATTATAACTATGGATTCTCCATGGGCTCATAAACTTTTGATTCTTTCTTATTCTGCATTTCTACTTTTGGTCACATTCATGTTCACCAATCACATCCTGTATTATTTCATATTATTTTTCTTTCAAAATTTCATTTGGCTCCCTAACTTTGAATGCATACAGGCTCCTGAATCAAAATTTATGATTATTACTCCTGGTCTCTCTCTAATAATATCTTGACTTTCATGCAGAAGATAGTACCCAGCGGTTTGAGTTTTTGAAGTTCTGTAAGAGAGTTGAGTATACAATTAGAGCTTGGTATCATCTGCAATTTGAAGATCTTATGGTGGGTGACTGCATGCATCTTATATTATCATGCGCGAGTGGTGTTTACCAATAATCTTGGTTTTCTGTTGAGACAATTTTTCTCATTGACTCTAACTGAATTTGAGAGATCTTTTTTATTTGGCAGCAACTGTACACCATCTTCAATCCCCTGTTGGCTGATAAGAAAAGGAAGCATTCTCCAGATGAGATGAAAAGGCAGCAGTCGCTATCTCCTGATGAGTTCAAACAACTAGAACAGAACTTCATGGCAAGCTTGTTTGAGGTTAGCTGGATCACACATCCTCTTTCAAGCACCAAACTGTGTTTCTACTAGCAAGTGAAAGGTCTCACTGATATGGCAAAAATATGATGCCATTTTTTGTTTGAATTCTTCCTTGGTGGGGAGGGTATCCTTAATAACTTAATGAAATGATTTGGTCAGTAATTAACTAATTTTCAAGGGAAATGAAGTCTTCCAGAAAAGATTATCGACTTATTTCTGAGATTTCAGTCAATGTTTGGCGCGTAGGTCCTAATTCTTAAGGATTCAACCGTCACGCCTGTGGCCTCCCTTAGAAGGGCGTTGGGTCTGATGAGCATCGACCTAGAGAGAGGGTGGGGGAAACTCTGAAGGCCTAGTTATTGAATATGCAGTGGAACATTAATCCCACATCTGAAATATGCAAGTCCTAATCCTAGGTATACAAGTGTGGCCGGGCCTTAACCCTGTATGAGCATGATTGGATTGAAATCCCATGAGCCAAAGCGGGCAATATCATGGTCAAGGAACTTATTTTTATTCTACCACTTGTGAAAGGATTCTTACATTAAGCCTTTCTCTCCTGGTTTTTCTTCTTTTTTTTCAACATAACCTAAACCTACAACCTCAAGCTTGAAATAGTGACTCTCTCTCTCTCTCTCTCTCTCTCTCTCTCTCTCTCTCTCTCTCTCTCTCTCTCTCTCCTTTTGGTCAAATGCAGATAATAAAAAAGAGTAATTTTAAGATGTTGACTGATAAGGAGTATAAAGAAGCACTCTCTGGACAATACCTTGTAAATTTTCCCATCATAGTGGATAAACAAAAGGTCTGAATTCAGGTCCTATGATTATTCTAATACATCATACTTCCATTTCCTAACTTTCCATGTCTAGTATCAATCATTTTTCATGCTTTTTGTGCATTTACCAAGCCTCATCTTGTCTCGGATGAATGAAGCTTGACTCGGAGCTTTTCCAGAGCTACTTCAGCCAAAATCCAGATCCTAACCTCCCAAAATATAATGAAGATAAGGTATACTTAATGTCTTGATTATCAAATTCTCATAATGCTGATTTACTGTGGTATTCATTTTGCAAATCTTTCTGAAAAGCAATGGCACCTGAAACTTTATGTTTTAATTGTTTGCTGATTTTGAGCCTTTGTGTGTGCGCACGCCTGTGTGCGTGTTTTTTTTAACTGATAAATTACACTGATCAAACTCCTTATTGTACCTTTCTAAGATGTGGTTCTACCATTTAGTGACTCAAGAATAATCAACATTACCACTTTGAGATCAAGTGTTGTTCATTGTTTCCAATATAGGATGCATGCAATTTGCTCCTTATCATACATGTCTAAGATAGGAGAATAATCAAGTATTACCACTTTTTAGCTTCATTGTTCTAAGTTTTCCATATAGAAACATATGCATTTCACAAGGGGGGTGTTTTTTTTTTTTTTTTTTCATCTGTTAAAAAGGATAGGCCAATTTTCACATAAAATGGGCATTTACTATAAGTTCTTTAAAAATTTTGGTGTCCTGATTTACGATTAATTAGGTACAACAGAGAATTAAGTAAGCTGTTGATTTTTTCTGTACGTCGAGCAGATAATTGGATTTTTGTGAGAGAATTTACAAAAAGGAAAAAAAGATTAAACAAAAGCCGAAGAACATGCAGGACACTACACTATGATAACACAGGTGAAGCATTAATGTCTCTCTCCCCTGCTACTTGTGTCAAGGATTCAAGGTAGCATAAGCAAATTGAATACATCCACAGGTGGATCTGATGTAAAACTGAAAATGTAAAAGCTAGGAAGAAGCCAATGAAGCTGAATTACAAGATGCAGGATCATATGGGAACATACCAACTGATGAAGATGGAGCTATTCCTTCCAATGCCTGAAGTCCCTGATGAAGATTGATAATTGCATCCCTTGACTTTTATTATTCATCTTTGTTAACCAGCTGCCCTCGAGTACTTGTATCAATGATTTTTTTTTTCCCTAACTAAACTGAATAAGCAGAAGCATTGCAAGATGCCTGGCCTACAAAATCCCAGCAAGTTTCCTGTGCAAGTCTATTTCTCCCACAATGAGTACAATGGAGTTAATCTCTATAACATTCAAGGGCCCACCATGGCCTTGACAAACACCTCCTTTAAGGCCACCATGTCCATGCCCTCCATCCTCATTAGGAACAAGTGCAAATCAATTGTGCGAAAATGATGCCTAATCTGATTCAATCATAACTTGCCTTAAGACACTCTTCACCCTGAAGAAGTGCAAATATAGTTCCAAGTGGTGGATGAAGGTATTGGCTTAAAACTTGCGCCCAAACATCCAAACAGATTCGTATTTTCAGTTAACACCTCCCAAAAGTTCATATATACATATCGAGGTTCTATTTCGTTCTTGTCCTGCCGGCACAAGTTTATACAAGCTAGCTCTCTTCATTTATCTGAATCTAGCAAAAATAATCTTCTAAGGACATGTCTCCTTGTTTAAATTGGGCCTAATCCCTGGTCAATTGATATGTTCTTTCATGATTCCTCTTATGTGCGTAAGTTTCAAAAATTGAGTCCATTACTCCTTTGCTGATTTACAATAACAAAACCTAGCAGCAATTACATTTCCCATGATATCATGGATCTAATTCATGACTAACATATTTTCTGATTGCCAATCTAAATATTTTAGATCACCCATAGCCGGTTCAGTTATAGTACCATCCACCTATCCAAGCCACTTGGCCCCTCCAATAACCAACTGAGAGGAATGAGACCAGTCTTGAGAATTCTTTCCATCAAGCAAATCAGTAGTAACCAGCATTTTTTTATATTCCCTAATGATGAGGAACTCTCTCCCCTTGCTTAGGATTTCATTGGAAACCCCAGATCTTACTGGAAAAGCCCCTTTTTTTTATATAGAAAACAATCCCTTTAGATAATTAAACAACACTCTTCACCTTCTAACAAGGGAACAAATACTTTTATGGCAATCAACTCCTTTAGGTGCTTACAGAACATCAAACACAAAGGGACAGTTTTCCCTTGAAACCAGCACTCAAATCAACTTCAAAAAATAATGAATAACTAACCTGAATACTCAGATCAATACTGCATAACTGCTGAACGTGAGATCTCAGAAACAGCAGTTGGAACCAACCCAAAAATATGCTGCCTGTTCTCCAGAGGCTGTTAGTGTTGGCCCTTTATCCTCCAAAAAAACAAAAAGCTTCGAGCAGGAATTGTTGGTTGCTGTTCTCTTATAAGCCTTCTTCGAGGTGAAAGGCTCTTATGCCAATTTGGAGTCTTGGATTACCAATAAAAAAAAATTAGGTTTTAGAGATGCAAGGTCTGAAAAGTTTGAGTGAGATTGAGAACTCAGAAAATACAGAAGAGGACACTATGAAAGCATGATCAGATAGTCATACGGATTAGGTTTAGGCGACCATTCCTATATATTCCTATGAACTACATTTCGCATTCACAGAAAATCCCTACTCTCTTTCATATTTACAAATCAGTCATGAACTTTTCTGAAATCACAGAAAAGTCTTCGCCCTCGCAACTATTATAATCATAATCATCATCATCTCAAACTTCATGTTGTAGATGTGACAAAAGTACTGACCAAAAAAAGATGTGACAACTTTTATCATGGCTGTTGCCTCACAACGATTATAATATCAAATATAAAAAATATATAACTCAAATCCAACTCAAGTCAAGCTCCAGCTTAGCTTGACTTGAGCTTGAGTCTAGCTTGACAATGAGTCTAACTTAATCCCAACTTGATCTTGACCCATCGAGCTTGATTTGAGCGCAAGCTGAGCTCTTTGCCCAGCTCGACTCACTTAAACCCTTGAACAGATCAATGAATGACAAAAGTCTCCCAACAATGATATACAACTAGAGCCTCTTAAGTAAACTGGATCATGGAGCCAAGAAAATTGATACCCCTTTAAAATACAATCATCCCATGAACAAAGATGGAGAACCTTGAAGCAACCTGAGGCAATCGATTAGTTTGGAAATTGAACTGCTGAACAATTATGAAACTTGATTATCATATGAAGGGGTTGTCAATCACTTCATGCATGCTCCGGGAATTCCTCATGTGGAAGCCAATCATAGAATTTTGCGGTGTTTGAAATCAACCCTAGGAATAGGAATTCTCTGCAAGTCACTTGTCAATTTAGGCTTTCTCGGATGTAAACATCGCTAGATCTCCATCAAATATATATATATATATCAGGATATTATACATTTATTAGAGGCAATCCTCTTTCATAGAAATGCGAAAGCAATCTGCTGTTATCAAAAAATCAAATGCTGATGCAGAATATAGGGCCACGGTCTTCACTGCCTAGATAATGTAGTTGCAATAATTTCTATTAGAACTTGGTATTCAAATCTTGAAGCCTGTACCTACTGAGATAACTAAGCAGCTATCATATTCTCTATAATATTAGCTTATGGTGAAAGTTGGCCTTTATAAAATTCTACTAATTTGGCGATCCTCTTATTGTACAGCCTTGCATTAGAGCTTATGCATTATCAGAATTTTCCTTCATTGTCTTGCTGCTTCTTTTTTTTTTCATTGAAAACCATATATTTGATTTAGCAACATTGTGGATGAAGTATATCATTTTTCGTCGAGGCATCGGAGAGGAGTCTACTAGTGATTATTTTTACATGGCAAAATTGGATATGATCATTTCACGCCTTTGGACATGGTTCCTCGGTGTCACTGGGTAAGATGCTTCATAGTAATTCCTCTGGGATTTGTCGATACATGCTCTTGCTGATATAGCATTGTCACTTTATGAGGTTTTAAAATGCTTTTGTGGTGTGGGTTAATGGTGGTTTCAGACTTAAATGGATCTTGTCCAAAAGTCTAGTCAGGTACAAAGAGAAAGATTCAAAGAAAACAGATGAAACAACTGAAGATACAAAGAAACAAGTCAAAATAAATGCAAAAATGGAGCAAGAGATCGAACGAATTCCAATTCAAAATGTTAAACTAAGGTTCGCATTTCACTTCCTAGCAGCTATTTACATTTTCATGCATCCATTTTGATAATGTATTATGTGATATTATGCTATTATCTGACATGATTTTCTGTGTCTCTCCAGCATACCAAATCTATTTGGAAAGATTACCATAAAAGAACCAACATTTGATAGGATGATTGTTGTCTATAGGTAGTTTCTCGTCCTTGTTTTTTATTCTTTTCAAATAGTTCCTTTGAAAAGACCGTAAAGGGTTCCATAAGAGTGTGTTGTGTGTGTGTTTCCCTTGAGAATAATTTCTGAGAACATAATCTATAAAATTGGGGTATGGACTAGGATATGGCACAAGGCGTGGCCAAACCAAGTTCACTCACCTGAGTTGAATGAACATTGCTTGAGATCATTCTCATAATATAAGGTGTGGAAAAAAACTCATATTATTTATATTACATATACTGTGATGTTAGGCTTGCTATTAACTGTTATGCATATAGGTGGAAACCAATATCTTTATATATATATATATATATATATATGTATATGTATATGTATACGTATATGTAGAGAGCTACTTCAGGAAATGCAAGACCATTCCCTGCTAAGACATATTCCTGCATGTGGGGCCCACTTGGAAGCATGACAGTCATTTGGGGTTTAGGGGTTTGAAAGATTTCTCTAATACCTACATCTGTGGAAAAAATGTGAATCATCCGACCAAGAGAGGTACAGTTTTGAGGGATTCAAAGTTTTCCAAGTCCTAGCTGAGTGGTACAGGCGAGGTGCCAAAATTTGCATGATGAATTGGAATGTGTACACAACTCGGATGAGTGTCAAATTTGAGTCAATCCGTCAATGGCAGTTCATAGAGAACAAGGCTGTTAATGAGTGTGAAGGGTTAAAATGATCATAATAGGGGGGCAGGTAGGCCCATAAGCTTGATTATTCCTAAACTAGGAACAGTCTGGCAGTTCCCAAAACTCATGCATAATATATGTGAGTGCAGAAATAAAGACACAGGGGACATGATATAATGCAAATGAAGTGTGGCATGACAACTCCACCCTTGTGGCTGTGAGATGTGTACATAAGCCATGCATGGAGAATGTGAAAAGCTTCACGACATCCCTCCCATCCTATGACGATATGACGGTCATGCAAATAATCAATGGTTTATAGAAGCTAAATTTTCAATTACTCAAGTCAACAGCCCTAGAGAGGGGGTGAATTTTCACCCAACCTTATCAATGGAGTCTCGTACACAATTGACCCACCTCATGTATAGGCAACTGCTCAGGCGGACCTCATAGAAGTCATCGCCACATCTCTTACTGCCCATTTATATCGGAATGCACATATACAAATTTGGAGATGCTATATTTTTCCCCATTTTTGGAGTTAAAATAGTGCAATGCAATATTCAAATACTAAAAAAGAATAGATGTATGCAAATCACTTCCTGACATGCCGTTATCAATATCATCACTGTCAATATATCAAGAGGCTTCCCAAGCATTCTCACTTTGAATCTTTTTGTAACTGTATCTCTACTCCAACATCCCTGCCCTCACCCACACATCAGCTCTTGCAACCCACTCCCATTTTGCACGTCTCAAACTTAAAATTCTTAAACAGTGAATTATGATGTTTTTTTTTCTTAATAGGTATGGAACCATTTATAGTTTCGAGTTTTCATTTGGTGAAGCTTGGAAGCATTCATTGATAACTGCAACTTTTCAGGCGCAAAGAGGAGCAAGGAATATATGTACAGCATTTCAAGAACATCCCTATGGCTGATATGGAATTAGTTCTTGTAAGCCTTCTGACTACATTTCTGTGAGCATGAGAATCATCTAATTTCAGACTTCTTATTTGATTTAGTACCTGACTTTGGATTTGTGGTTTTATAGCCAGAAAAGAAAAACCCAAGTTTAACCCCAATGGACTGGGTTCAATTCCTCGGGTCTGCAGTCATTGGGCTGGTAAGTCTATGGTATTTGGTGTCCTTGAAGTTCAAAGGAACATTCCTTCTTATCACTTTCCTTCTTAGCATTCTTATTGTTGCATTCTTTGCAGGCTGCCCTCGGAAGTTCCATTGAAAAGCCTAAAGCTGATATTTGGGTTTTCATAGCTTTAGTGATAGCATTGGTCGGCTACTGTGCTAAAATCTACTTCACGTAACTTCTTGTCCTTGACGTATCAATTTTTGACTTGGGAATGTAAGAATAATCATCTGCTGACATGTGGACCATTCTAACCACCTTTTGGCTAGTAGGAGCCCACATTTCCTTGATTGATCCATTCACACCAAAGGCGCTACCCTGTACAGGCACCGGCCCAAATTTCACTCTAACCAAATGATTGCGTCATCGGATCGATCATAATTAAAAATATGCATATATTTCAAACATGATTAAATTCAACATTATAAATCACTAGGGTTGGAGTGAAATCTATGACAGTGTCTATACAGGATGGGGTCTGTGATGTGATTGAGTTGGATCAAGCTAATGTGGATCACCTGTAAAACAGGTCTTCAGAACAACCCAGAAATGAGAATATGATTATTTCTCGACTTGACTGTTTTGCAGACTTCTTTATTAAAAAATACCGATAAAGAATGTGATTGCGATAATTGTGGTTCTTGTTGCATCCGTGAAATAGTTGCAACTTCAATCACGTTCTTTATAGTACACTTAACATCAACTAGATGGTTCTACCAAAACAAATAAATAAATTATAGCACACTTGGATGTACCCCAAGTTTCACCCAGCATAGTTTGGCAGCAATAAAAATTTGTAATCCATTCCATGGTCCATTTAAAGTAGTGGAAATTACATTCGGCATGAAACTGTTTTGCAAATTTGTATGCAAAAAAACATCTGGTATAGGCTTTGATAATAATTTGGGGTAAACAGTGACAGAAACAGTATCAGGCCTAATGTGGCTTTTGAGTTCTGAGCTCTCCTAGAGGCAAAAGGATAGCATTCATTTGACCAATAAAAAACATAAAAAACTATCCTTTCAGTAGAAGTATCCAATCCACTTGCAATTTGGGGCACAGCCTTACACCATGTTTGTTCTTTTGTACCATAACCATCCTTTCATGTCCATCCATGTATTCGTCAATTATTATTCATATTGTTTCTTTTGGATGTCATTTGCCTTTTACACATGACAGGAAAATGAGATTTACATATGTAAATGCTACATATGCATATGTAGCATATTCATATGTTACACATGCGAAACACATTACCATGTTTGCCAAAATCACCATTTTCACGAGTAAATAAGTACATCCAACGGTTTTAAATGTATTTAGACTTTTTTGACTTTTTCATAAATTTCTCAAAATCCATGAAGAATTAAGATATGAAACTAAACATCCTGATACTTACCATTAATACAACAATATTGAAATGGCTCAGATCATGAACTAGGAAACCACAGAAGTGTAGAAAATTATATCTATAGGTTGGGACATTTTCACAAATTACTCAAAATCTATGAAGATTTTAAGATAATTGGCTTCCAGGTTTCACTGTTTATTAGTTCAATAAACAAAAATGAACGATTTGGATTACAAATATGGGGCCCACAAGAATGAAAAAAATAAATGTATTTGATGGGGCCACAAGAGAAAAATCATCCTGTAAAATGTGACTAGCTCCTTTTGCAAGAGAGGCTGTTTGTAAATGATTTTATCACCTTTTCAGGTGAGTAAAATTTGGTGTAAATCGCCTTATTTACACCATTTTCACACCTCACTTATGCACCACATGCATAAATGAGGGCAAACAAACATGATGATGCATAACCATTACGCATATAATCATGTACATATGTAAATGACTGCAAACAAACAACACCTTAACTAAATGTGATTACAAATCGAGAGATGACATGAACACAAAATTTGAGATATGGCGGGAAGCTTTAGAATCCAAAGGCTTTAAAATAAGCCGTAAAAAAAACAAGATGGATTGACAGTTCAGTGGGGATATTGTGAGAATCAGCTCAAGAGATACCACAAAAAAGATTCATTCCGATACCATTTCGTCTAGAGAATCAGTCCTCATGTTCCAAGTCAAACAAATAATGAGGTTTGCTAATTGTCATGTGTCGTTTGTTTCTTTATGATTATATTAACTCTTGGATTTTCTTTCTAGATTTTCTAATCACTAACCATGCAGCTTTCTATTAATTTTCTGCAGGTTTCAACAAAATATGGCAACATATCAGAATTTAATCACACAAGCAATGTACGAAAAACAATTGGACAGCGGGAAAGGCACACTTCTTCACTTATGCGATGACGTTATTCAACAGGAAGTAGGAATAAAGCTAGAAAGTTTCTTGCTACATACTACTTTGATCAATAGAAGACAAGGTCATGTTTAATGGCTGCAAACTAGAAACTTGATTCATACATGATTTAGAACAGAGTCCAACTAAACTCAATACTGTCAAGCATCTAAGTCAGCATTCATACTTAAGATACTAATTAAATTGAGTAACACTTAGAAATTGTACCAACCCTCCAAACCTGTTTGAACTACGAACATTGCATATGGATTATTACAATATAGCCATACCACTGTCATCTAGTGAACCACTAGAATCATGCTAATTAGAAGTAAAACCCTTGAATTTATCACCTACTTTTGGATGGTCGAGAGTTTGGAGCAATTAACTAGGAAAATTCCAATGGATAATATTCACTACACCTAAAAACCAAAGCAAATGCCCATAGACAAGCTTCGATAGATTTTATCACCAATATCTTTTCAAATTAGTTGGGCCAGATTGATCAACACATTTGCCAATCTTAGGAGTTTGGGGTCGGTAATTGGTACCATTTCCTAGGTATTTGAGCACATGATCCAGCGTCTTCCCCTTGCACCTTGACACGAGTTAAGCCTTGACAAAGGTGTTGTCACAGTTAGCTCATGGTCAATTTGGTAAAGTGTTTCTGAAAAAAGTGATGTTTATTCTAACAGCTGATTATTTGAATGTGTAGGTGAAAGAAGTGATAATTGCTTTCGTTATTTTAATGAAGGGGGAAAAGCTCAGTGTAAATGTATAAGTCTCAATGAATCTCAACAGCACTTTTTGTTTTAATAATTTATATTGGAAGCTGGAATAAGCAGTGCCGAGAAGCTTTTCTTGACTTTATGCTGCTGTGATGTTGTAGGAACTCGACAAACAGTGTGAAGACTTCATCAAAAAAGAGTTTAAAGAGACATGCAATTTCGAAGTAGAAGATGCAGTTGGCAAACTAGAGAAGCTCAAAATCATAGTTAGAGTGAGTTCTCCAATAAATCACCAAAAAAAAAGACCCATAAATCTGGGTGTTTCAGAATTCAGACCATGGAAACTTTGACCAAACCAGATGATACAACCTTTGCTGATGCCAGCCTTTGCTGCAGCAAGTCAGGTATCATAACAGTGAAGCTCTGATACCAAGTAGAAAACTCTGGTTGTATCTAGTAAGAAAGAAGTCAAGAACACAGAAGATTCGATGATGACGAGAAAAGGATGAGAAGACGACTTTTGGGAAATAGGTCAACAGTCACTAATCTATGGCTAATTGACCTAATTAAGCTTAATGTAAAATAAAAGGAAATTATATATATATAATAATAATTAAAAAAAAAAAAAACCTCACTCATATGTCAAGTTACAAGAATATTTCCCAGAGCAGCTACAGAAATAGTGGTTTGGGTTCAGTTGACCGGAAGTGTTCAAATGATCATTGCATTTTAAACACCATAAGTGGTGATATGTTAAGTTATATCAAAACTATGAATAAAATTAAGTAGTGGTTACATCTTACATGTGAAATCTCAATTTTATATTAAATTTTTTTGTGTGTTTTAACATGTGTTTCCATCGAAATCAGAACTGTCAATTATAATTCCTCAAGTACCGTATCATTTAGAAAATTGCACATACTTTCTAGTATCACACTAGCTTTCTACTGGAATGATGATTGATTCATTTCTCATTTCTCTAACTCTTGAGTCCTTGGTGCTCGAGTTCAAGGAAATAGAAGTTGCAATCCAAATTCTGTAGTTTCATTTTAAGTTTTTGGATGAAGAGTTTACAAAAGCAGAGTTCACTAAAAATTGGTAGCAACAAGTATATGTTCTTTTTGGGGGGATTTTGACCATACGGGATATAAAAGACCATGAATTCCTTAAAATAGTATTGGCCAAAACTATATTCCAAATGTGGTTATTGTACATGGGGCTCCAAATTCTTTTTCCAATTCTACCCATATTATGCGATATTGCACAATATGTGCGATATTGCACAAATTGAAGGTGAAAATAATCGATTTTCCTCTTATATTTTCTTCCGTTCCCATCTCATAAAGCACTAAACCTCCATTTCTTCCTGCAACTTTCTTCGTCCCTACTACTTTCTCCATCGCTAAAAAGGGTTTTCAATAGAGTTTCTCTGTTGCTCATTTATCCAAAAGTATCTCAAGGTTTCTCCACAAACTCTCCTTCCTTTTCTTTTTTTTTTCCATTTGGTCATTGTCCTGTTGTGATAACTTTACCCTGAGGACAAGGGATGGATCCACAATATTAATACCTTGTGGAATTTTGTGGTCTATGTACGTTTTTTTGGGAACTGCTTCTCATGAGTCATCTTTAGGTGAAGAGAATGAAAGACAACTCTTTTGGGGAACCATTTTTAAAGACCGAGAAAGTAGTAGGAACGGGGAAGGTCGTAGGAAAAAAAAGGAGGTTTAGTGCTTAGAAGATGGGAACGGAGAAAAATATAAGAGGGAGATCGAACAGTTTGTGCGATATCGCATAGATTGTACGATATCATACAAAATGGGTAAAATTGGAAAAAGAATTTGGGGTCTCATGTATAGTACCCACATTTGGGATATAGTTTTGGTCAACACTATTTTAAAGAATTCATGGTCTTTTATATCCAGCGTGGTAAACATCTCCTTTTTTTTTCTTTTTTCCAACCTTTAGTTAAAGCTAACGGTCCAAAGAGCTCAAAAAACATGAGTTCTAAGTGCCAAGGGATCCAAACGGAGTTCATGCATTATTCTCAATATATATATATATATGAATGGTTACTTTCATTAATCAGAGCAAGCAGTGTATTATTCTCAATTGATTTGGGAACGTGGAAACATGTGATAGAGAGCATGGCATATCTGTTATAATCATATCATTGATTAGATCATTTATTCTAACCAGCATGTTCATCACAGGACCCTGAAGGAAAAATTGCGGGTGTGGGGTTGAAGAACGCCAATGGGATTATAGGCCTCACCACAGAAGAACGGGTGTTGAAGGCAAAACAGGATGTTGCACATTGAACACCATCTGGAAATTGTAAGGTTTTACACTTCCATTCTTATTCTTGCTTAGATAAAGTTGAAGATAAATTCTCCCCAAGGATTTTTAAGTAGTGTTAAAGAGTCCATTGTTGACTGTAAGGTGTCCTTAATGATGTAATGCTGTGCTTTTCATCTCATTGACATATGACCATCTCAAGTGCTAGAATGACTTTTATTGTTATTATTATTCTCAACCTTTTGGCTCTAAGTAATTTATGTAATCCTATTCATCCACTCATTCATTTTGTGTTTCCATATCGGTATTTTTAAGGTTGCATGTGAATGTTACATGCACAATTACAAAAGAAATCATAGGCCGGTGTTACTAATGGAGCTTTACTTATTTCAATCTTTTATCCGAAGATACAGTTTGCAGATGATATCTTATTAAAAAAAAATGTCAAATTAGCAACGACTCTGTTCCTTAAAAAGAATTATCATTTGTAAGGAATCGAAACAACATAGTTCCCAACATAGTTGGAACAAGGCTTCGATGAGGATGGAATAAAGACCGTTGTTGGCAGTTTTACTAAGACTAAGCTTTGGTGCCCTTACAGCACTGTAATTTAGGGCAGTATGGTAAAGAGCTACTTTGGAATTTAGACATTTCAACACTCAAATCAATGTTAGCCATCCATTTGGTGGCTTAAATGACTGCATGTATCATCATGAGAAAAGACTGAGTTTACAAAGAAATCCTCATTAGAATGATACTTGAAGGTCATACCTTTCTGAGCGGTCTTATTTCTTGAAAACATCCAGTTTCCATGCTGCAGATGGCATGGTAGAATTGTGGATTGTTCAGACTGAATTGAATGTTATTGTTGATCATGCATTTTTTATAACAGCCAATTGACTGATAGGAAGTTAAAAATTTTGCAGGGAAAGAATGAAGATCAATCTGGAATAAAAGAAAAGTAGATCAACTGCTTGGACTGTCCACATGAACCATATGGGCCATTTCTCTTGATTATCTGGTATAGAATGTAATTACTATTATGTACGAGAAATTGAAAAATAATTCTCAGAGGAAAATATTATTATGGCATGTATATTTGCATGTATGGATGAATATTATAAGGGGTTGAAGTACAGAAATATTAATCATGAATAATAATAAAAATTAATATTGCAACATTTCACAACACAGTAATGCCTTTCAGTTAAGCAGCCACCAATATGAGAAAAATTAAAATATTGGCATATTGAGAATTTGAGATATTGCAAATTTAAGTATTATAGTGATACAAATGCACCCTACATGAAGAAACAGATCTCCTTGACTCCAAAACACTGTATCTAAAGTTGCCCAATTGAGATATTACTACATGGGTAGAATAAGAAGATCCACTGGTTGGATGTTGCAGATGTAAACTTAGCTACCGCATACAGGCAAAGTTTATTTCACTAATTTATAGAAAACAAGGCACTGATGATTAGAAAAGGCAGAAATATCTTCACATTATTACAGTCAAGAACCTAACAAACCTCTCAGAGTTCTCGCCTGCACTGAAGTCTCCAAATATCCATCAGCAACTACAGGATGGGTTTTTGGGTTCTTTTCTGCATCCTTCTTTTCAAAACAATATACAGGCGCTTGCCATTTTGCATCCTCCAGCACAGCACCGACCTCAAAAGTCATCACATGAGCAGATCTTCCTGCAAAGATCAAGACAATGAAATGACACATCTTGGTGAACCCAAACACACAATTGGAATCCAATCCAGGTATGCAATAAAGATAAAACATTAGACAATTTAAAATAGATGGGGTTGCAGAAAATATGGCCTTTGTATAGCATTGGGTGGAAAAAGTTGAACTCAAAAGGCAAATACCAAACAGTCAGAAACTGAAACCGCAGAAAATGAAGTCTTCAGTTTCCGTTTTTCACAGGAAATTGAAAGCATTACAGAAATAAGATTCCACAGAAAATTACCATGGGCGCATTACTGTTTTCTGTGGCATTTAACTTCTGCAATAATTTCATTTTCTGCAGAAAAATAAAAAACCGTCGGCTTCATTTTCCACAGCTTCAGTTTTCTATTAATTGGTTCAGAAAGTAATCCATTGAAAAATATGTTTCGAATTTCTACCACTTGGTAGAAAATGGTTCTCTATCTCTTGAGCCCAAATCTTCAAATCTTCTTCTGGAAAAAGTTTCAAAAATAAAGAAAATAATTTTAAAAAACAAAGGCTTTCACCAAAGAAAAATGTGGGCAAACCCCAAAAATGTCAACTTGCAGCAATGGAAAATGGTTTACAAGATAGAATGATGTTTCTGTCGTTCCATATTAACCTTCTCCATAATTTTCATTTTCCAAGGTGAGTGTCAGCAATTCTTTGCAAAAGCAGGTTAACACCAAGAGAGCAAAACCATTCTGTATTGTCTCAGCTCACCCAAGAGGCAGAAACACACATTTCACTGCAGAAAATATTGCTTTTTGCGCCAAACAATAGAGACAAGAACCATAAAAATGAAATCTTTGGCTTCTACTTTGAACATAAGAATGAAATTACTATGAATACAAAACTCTGCAAATAAAATGTAAAAATACGCCCTAATAAGGGTACGTTCACCTGAACAATTTTCCACAGAAAATGATTTCCCACCATTTTCACCAGTGCAGATCAAGACCCAAGTGTTGAAAAACACATTTCGTTGCAGAAATTTTTTTCCCCCAATACACTTTCCATGGTGAAAACATTTTCCCCAATTTTCTGAGATCCAGATTGACACTGGTGGAGAACACATTTCATGTCCCACTTTCCACAGAAAACATAATTACTTGAAAAAACCATACCCCAAACACAAATCACCCCACAACCCATTTCCACAATCATAAAAAATCAGAACCCCACCTGTGTAAAACACCCAATGCACAGGCCTCTTGGTGACAACATCCTCATAGTACCAAATGAAATCCACCTTCTCCCAGACATTGCAGAGGAACCCATCCACATGCTCCTGGCCCAGGTAGTTAGCCCCATCGAGCCAGTTGGGCCGTAGGATGCCCACATCAAGGTGGGCCACTCTGCACTCCTCTGTGGAGTCGAGGGTGTAGAAGAAGGAGGTGCCATTGTTCCATTCAAGGTCGTATAGGAGCTTCCCGAGCTGGTGCTGGATGATGTTGAAGTTCCTGCCGTTGGGCCAGTCATACCAGAGGTCGATGATCTGGTTGGCCCCACTGTAGTTCATGATGAGGATGGAATGGAACTGGTGGGGCCATGGAGATGGTGTGGGGTCTGATGAAGATGATGGATGGATGGATGAGGAGATGATGAGGAGGAGGACGAAGGGGGTTTGGAGGAGGGACTCGGTGGAGGTTGCCATATCTGCACTGTATGGTTTCTTTGGATTCATTTGTTTTTTTATGTTTTATTCACTTTTCAATTTTGGAGTTGGTGACTTTCTTTTTTGAGAATTTTATCTAAAAAAGGCCCTCGATGGCCACAAATCGGAACAAGTTCCAATAGTATATGTGGCACGGAATGGACCACTTTTATTCTTTTATTAATGACTGAAAACCGCAACGACGTCGTTACCACATTCAACACCATAAAACCCTCCCAAAACCCCACTTCCCCATTCTCCCCTTCTTCCTCAATCCATTTCCCCTTTCCCTTGGCGGGTTTCATATCCTCCCTCCTCAAAAGACAGTTTATGTGGTCTCAACCGTAGTTTTCCAACCTATTTTGCTTTCCAGTGGTTGAAACCCCACTTCCCCATTTCCTCCTTCTTCCTTCGTCGCTTTCTCCTTTTTCCCCGGCAGAATCGTCTCCACCTTCTTCAAAAGGTAGTCAAGGTGGTCTCAAAGGTCGTTTTCCAAGCTTTTGGATTGTAGCATAAAGCTTTTCAGCGGTTTATCAGGCAGAGGTATTTCTCTTGTCGCTTATCTTTTTTTGCATTACGAAATGATGATTTGGTGGGGTTTCTTCATCTTCTTTCCATTTGCTTCACATCCTAAAATGGTTAATATTCATGCGCTATACATGATTTTTGCATTGAATCAACCCATCACTCAGTTGTTCCATTTTCCCCCTTCTCGATTGTGTAGTCAACCATAGTGGACATGCAGAGACTTCATGCAAATATGTGTGCATTACTGGAAAATGTAACTTTATCTACACGTAATCTAATAGTAATCTAACAAATCCATGATGCTTCTCAATAGGGCCTGGTTCGCATAAATCCATAAATCACACCTTGGTCTGCATGATGAAATGAATAGAGATGGTGTGATGGTAAATGTTACTGTGTGGAGGGTAAGAATGAGGTAGAATTAGTGGTGGAGGTATAAGAAAATCAAGGTCTCAAATTATACTTGTGAATAAACTTGTGCATTGTGTGGAATCTAAAGATTATGATCTGCTTAGAGTTGATAAACTTCCTTAGTGTAGAAGAATTCAGAGGGGACTGTTGTGTGGGATGTAATTAGGTAGTGGGGTTTGTGCGAGATTGAGTAGAAATTGGCACTTTAATAAGTTGCACTGGTTTGAAAACTTGGCCATTCAAAACTTAAAAACTGATATCTGCCTGATAAATTTAGGATTTAAGAACACCGATACAGAAAAACTTGTTTTTCAATCTAATATATTGTGCTTGAAGACCTTGGCTGTAGATGTGACAAAAGACCTTTTCAAGCCCTTTGTATACTTCATTTATAAACGGCTCTGTGTGAGGTCTTCAAAAAACAAGTATGGATGACTTGGGTCATGTTTGGCAAGATTGTTGAAAAGCGACATTGTCGATTGCCATAAGGTTTTTTTTTCAAATAGAAAGCAAGCCCAAATGAAATGCACCAATGGTTTTATTTTTTCTCCAATTTACAGATCCTATTGTATTTGCAACCAAGAAACTATGTTTTGCATGAGCATGATACAAAACCAATCATAGGTGTCAGATTTGGCAGCGTAACCTGGAACATGTTCTTTGTGAAACATGTAGGAGGGAAAACAAAATGGACACATACATGCTTAAGATAGCCATTGTGTTGCAGCATTTCATCAGGTTCAGCAAAATAATACAACACAAAGACAATGTAGAGAGAGATTTTGATTGTTCAGACATATCCCCCATTGCATCTAATAACTTGTGCATTGACCCACTGACCAGGTTCACTTGCCAAGAACCCCACGAGAGATGCCACATCCATAGGACACCCTATCCTTTCCATAGGACTCTCCCTCCTCATATCCATAGCCTCCTTCTCAATCTTCCCTGCATAAAATATGGTACAATATGAAGCTAAACTCGAACCATTGATGCATGTTGAGTCATATACATAAACTTAACTAGCAACATTTTTAGGACTAAAAGTAAGAAAGTCTGAGTTCTATTATGCTATTCTAGAATTTGATTTCCTTCGTAGTTAGATTTACATATTTCCCTTGTTATGTTTACATCTCTCTCTATCTGTTTTGTTTAGATGGCTGGAAGTAAGGATAACAGAAATAGGCTACTTTATGATCAAGCCAATCGCATTTCAAAAGTCATTAAGCAGGGACATGTATATTCCTAGCCACCATTTCATCTATCCATATATTATAGAGTTCATCTTTTATTAAATTGTAGTCACTTGAAAATGTCTAGCAGGAATTTGACACTTTTGGATGCATACCAATGAACCCGGACAAAGATGTGTGGTTATTAAATGAAACCTAAAAGGAATACGTCAGGCAAACGGGGTTGCATAATTTGGCAGAAATGGAACATGTTCGGATAGATCATGCCCTCATTACGACCTTGGTAGAAAGATGGCATCCTGAAACTAACACCTTCCACTTCCCATCAGGTGAGGCGACTATCACTCTATAATACTTTGCCTATATATACGGGCTACCTATCGATGGCCCAATTGTTTCCAGGAGAACTTTTCCTTTTTCATTGGTCAGTGAGGTATGTCTTGAACTACTTGGGAAGGCCCCCATTCAGGGTGTTGATGTAAACGGGATTAGTATTAAATTCAGCTGGTTGGAAGCCAATTTCGCAGCAAATTCAACAAAGAGTTAGAAGAAGAAGAAACTTTCTAAAGCCGAAGAAATCTATAACACTAGGGCATACATTTTCTTCTTAGTTTTCAGTCAAATTATGTCTAACACATCGGGTGGAAGGGGGGCCTGCATATCTTCTTGAGTTGTTCAAGGAATTTAAGCCATATGCATGGACTCCCCCCTGTCTTGCAAATCTTTATTGGATATTAGCAAAGGCAGTGAAATGTGTCAAGGATAAGGCGGAAGATGGACAATCGGAGGGAGATGATGTAAAATCGTCAAACATTGAAGGCTCGAAGAAGTTCAGAACCTTGAGTGGACCCCTGCAACTTCTCCAGGTTATTTTGATTATTTGAACATAATTAGACTTTTAATATAACTCTTTAAATAACTATTAAGTAATGATTACTTTTTTTCGTAGATATGGGCGTACACAAGAATGCAAATTGGACGTTGTCCACCACCAAATGATACCTGGAAAAGCGACCTTCAGTTTCTATTGATGAAGACCTAGACAGCTAGGTTGAATTCATTCAAAGCTGTAATCACATTGACAAAGACCCGGCAACAGCTGAACAAATTAACAAAGGACGGTGTAAGTCCATCAAGATCGGATTGTTTGCAGTTTGATTGATACAATTATTATTACATGTTACTAATATATTTTTACTTTTTCTATGTAGTTCAAATGGCAATCGTACAGCAAGCTCGAAAAGAAATTTCGTCACAATGTTTCTAAAGCCGACCGTGAACTATTCTCATCTTCAATAGTCCTAGCCTTTTATTGGGTTATGGAGCGACATAATACCGGTCGTGTTATGAAACAGTTTGGTCTTCATCAAGAAGTTCCTTCACTGTTCTGTATGCCATTTCCAAGGGTGAAGCGAGTAGAAAAGATAGTGTATGACTGCAGTACATGTGGAAGAGTACCTAATTATACACTTTGGGACAGTAGATGCAAATGTGTTCTAAAAGGAAAGAAATCATCCTCCCCGGCGCATGATGACGAATACATGCATTGGTATCGGGCAAACACGATTATGTATATTGGTCGGAGCCATGATCATGAGGAGATTGATACAACAAAGACGAAACATGATGAACATGAGGGTTGCCGTGAACGGAAGCACGTAAGAGATGCGCACCTCTTTCTTAAGGATTTTATTTTTCCAAGCACATGCCTTTTGGCTGATTTCTTTACATGTCCGCAGGTAAATGAACTCTTATTACATATGGAGAGGTCAGTTGACCGGACTGTGTAAAAGAAAACCTCAATCGAGCAATTCCGAGATTCCTGGATCAGGAAGATCTTCAGATTCAGATCTGGTTTGAATACAAAATTTGTCAAATTTAAGGACGAATATTTATATAGCTCAGCTTCTGAGGAT
The DNA here is from genome assembly GCA_038049695.1 of Cinnamomum chago. Lineage (NCBI taxonomy): Eukaryota > Viridiplantae > Streptophyta > Magnoliopsida > Laurales > Lauraceae > Cinnamomum > Cinnamomum chago. The sequence continues at coordinate 113,471,734 of CP142451.1, forward strand.
GTAAGCCACAGCTACATCATTCCTTAATTATTCAATTTTACTTTTACTTAAACATTTATCATTGTAAAAGGTTGGAATGCTTTGACCCAAAACAATTTCATGTGATTAAAATATGACAGGATAAAGAATCTGTAGAGAGAAGGAGGGTTAAAAAGCCTGCAACAAAGAGTCCTGGGAAAAAGATGGGAAAGAAGCAAAAGAGTCTGAAATACAATAGTGAAGTTCTAGTATCACCTCGGGTGCACACCCCAACTGAGGAGGCCCCTGAGGTGGCCAAAGGGGATTTACCAATGGAACCAGAGTCGATACTACACCGGTCGAGAATTACAATGACTCTCCAGTGGTTGATATCTTCTCCACCCCTCGAGGGGCAACAATCTCGCAAGTAATTATAATTTCACCAATCAGAGCGTCCATTGATTCACTAGTTTGGAGGTTAAAACGATTGCCCCGAACAAGGAAGATTCCAAAAAAGTTTGACGACTACTTACACTCAATGGGAGGATCAGAGTATTTTCTCTCCAAAAGGGACAGGTTTCTACTAAAGGGGTTCAAACAATATTTCAATCAGAGGTTCGTCTTTTTTACCACGTCTACATCATTCTGGTTTCATTACATAAATGGTCTTATGGATATCGTGTCTTGCAGGAAGGAAGAGCTTGACATTGTATGCACATTGGTATTCATCGAAGTCTAGCATTCTACTCTAGAAGAGGGAATTTGGTTCGACACCAATATCTTGTATTATTGGTTTGCTGTGTTGAGGGAGAAGTGTCAAACGACTTTTTTGGCAGACCTGACCATTTGTGTAAGTATATACTTTCCACAAGCAATGTCACTTAATAAAATATCGATGTTCTAAGAAGCCATTAAAAAATGGTTGCAGAGCTGGTGGCAGTCTGGGTTGCCAATCGCAGAAGAAGCAGCATTTGGTCCGAGAGGTTCTCGAGTGTGTGATGCTAAAGAGTGTAAAACACTCGTTTTCGTTCTCTATTATGTTAATCTTTTCACATTACTTGTTGGATACAATGACGAGAGGAAGTGGGAATTCTACAACAGTTCAGGCAGTGATCGTCATGCTTTAACGACCTGTAAACTCTTTGTGAGTATATACTATCTATTTCTAAATTGAACAAACTCTCTCAAGAACTTTCGTTGCCGAATTATCACGATTTCTTTTGATGATCCTACCAGTTGAGTGGCTGACTGCGAAGTACAGCGAATATGGGTGGCCAGACTTATACATATAGACGATCAACGTAAAAACGAACATCCCACTGCAGGATAACGGCTGCGACTGTGATGTATTCGCCGCGACGTTTGCTGAGCACTGTATATTTCGTCGTCCGATTAATTTTACGCAACCCGACATATTGCACTATCGGCAATGAATAGTCCTTGAAATCTTTAAGCGCACCTGGGAGTTGAATGCGCATCGGCTAAACCTTGATGAGATTCCGATTGATTCAATTAAGCCTGACGAATGATGCAAATTCAGTGACTGTTCATGTTTTTGTTGTAAATACTTTGAACTTGGAGCCATGGGGAAGGAATTGGAGCCATGTTATCTAGATGGAACTTTTTAGGGACTTTTTGGATTGGAAATGAAGCTCCCTTGTAATGTTCCTTATTTTTTGACAAAAGGAATTGCTGTTAGTTATAAGGTGTTAATTTTATGTCTTGTGCAGTTTTGTGGTTGAAAGGCCCTGCTTATCTTCTTAATTTCAGTTGTAATGGGAAATTTCTAGATGACAGGTGTTGTGGAGTTGTTTCTTCCCTTTCCGTTATATGTTATGGTCATTTGTGGCAAGATGCTTGTAATTAGTCTGGATCCTGTAGTGCATTCGCACATCAAAATAATTCAGAATCCAATTTTTTTTTTTTGCAATTGTCCGCGACGACGTTGTTGCTTCAGGAAAAAAAATTGTGTGATTGTACAACGACGTCGTTGCAAAACAGAAGCTGGTAGCGTTAAATGTTAGTGACTATACAACTACGTTGTCGCATAACAGAAGCTAACTGGGAGCATTTGTGTGTTATTTTACGACGCCGTCATTACTTAACAGAAACTTGGAAGAAAATGTGTCTCACTCAACAGCAGCGTCGTTGCTTCACAGAAGCTAATGCAAAAAAAAGTGTATACAGCACAACGATGTCGTCGCATGACAGAAGCTAGTGATAAAAAAAAGTTTAGAGCACAACGACGTCGTCGCATCACATAACCTAGTAAAAAAAAACGGGGTGACTTGACAACGACATCGTCGCATCACAGAACCTAGTGGAAAAAAACTGGGTGACTTGACAACGACGTCGTCGCATCACGGAAGCTAGTGGGAAAAAAAACTAGGTGACTTTACAACGACGTCATTGCATCACAGAAGCTAGTGGAAAAAAAAACTGGGTGACTTTACAACGACATCGTCACTTCACAAAAGCTAGTGCGTCAAATTTGGTTTCAGTGTATGACGTCGTTGCTTCACAGAAAGTAGCAAAAAAATTGTGCTCTTATATATGAGACGTCGTTGCTTCACAAAATATAATGGAATAAAATGTAGTTCAAATTTGTGATGACGTCGTCACTTAACAGAATCTGTGATGTGCAAAAATATATGACGACGTCGTTGCACCAATGAATCATTGGCTACGGGTTCTACTTTAAACATGCAATGATGTAGTTGCTGAACAGATTCTTTGCACACATCATAACTAAAACACATCGAATCAAAATGGCGACAAAGTGGATGATAATTGATTACAAATTTGTTGAAGCTGTAATATATATAGAATGTAATGTATTACAAAAGTATGATCCACATGGTTGATTACAAGGTTGATTACAATACAAAAGTATAATCCACATCCTAAAATGTGAAAGTTGAAAGTACAAACTGGTTGGTACTGTACTAGAAGGCTACCCCGCAAAAGTATGATCCACATCCTAAAATGTGAAAGTTGAAAGTACAAACTGGTTGGAACTGTACAAAAAGGCTACCCCACAAAAGTATGATCCACATAAAAAATGAGATAGTTGGATCTATATATTAAAGTTTGATCTATGTAACTTGATCGGATGGTGGATTGCGACAACTCTGTTGGTTGTGTCCCCTATTTCTACAATTAGAGCAAGAAACAACCCTGCGCTGTCGATTTTTGTCTTCAACATGAATTTTGTTTTTCTTTGGACGCCCTGGTTGTTTGGCAGCACGTGGAGGCAAGACAATTTCATTTGAGGTGTGTTCCCATTGTCTGCTATCACGAGTGGCATGTATGACCTCACTGTATGAAACACGATAAGTACTTATTAGGTAACAATCCTCAACATAGTCATACGGATTCAAGTGCCTAACTTTCATGGCTGCTAGTGCATGATAACGTGGAATCCCCATTATTTCACATCTACGACAACTACACTTCTTTTATTAAAGATCCACAATATCTATAAATTATGCTGATTGAACCTATAACTCAACGAGCCCGGCAACACGTACATGCACGCGGCGTGACTCTTCAGCCTCTTGACTCATTAGTTTCTCTGCATAGGGCGTTAATCGCGACGTAATATTGAATGACTCAAGATGTCTTATCTGGAAGAAATCCATCAACTTGGCACGAATATCTTCAACTTGCTTTGTAATGGGAAGCACTCTAATGTCCTTTAAAAGCGCGTTCGTACACTCAGCAGCGTTGCTGGCTATCATGTCATAGCGCCGACCTTCAACATATGCATTTAACCAATATTGTTTTCCAATAACATTAATATAAGTGTGCGCCCCTTGGTCTACAGCAAGGATGTCGTTCATATACGCCTCATACTCACATGGTCTAAAAGCCTTGGCAGCCCGCCAAAATTTCAATACAATAGTACGATCACAGAAGGCTGCTTTAATATTTTCTGCAATGTGATGACAACAATAGCAGTGCCTCGCACTTGGAATGATGTTGGACAATGCCGGGACCTGGCCCTTTTGTCGATCAGAAACAATACTTAGGTCCGTTGGACTTTCCAATGCAAGAGTGAGATTGGCAAGGAACCACTCTCAATTGTTACGACGCTCGGCCTCTACGAAGGCAAAAGCTATAGGAAATAGCTTATGATTACCATCATAGGTGACAGCCACTAGCAGCACACCTGGATACATGCCCCGAAGATGTGACCCATCAATAGCAATCATAGGTCTCATTAATGAACAAAATGATCGGATGCAAGGATCGAAAGCTCAGAAGAATCTTCTGAACCTGTCTTTAACTGTCGTGTCGACATTAGTCACAGTACCTAGATTGGTCATGTGTAATTCTTTACAATAAAGAGGTAGAATCTTAAAAGATTCTTCATATGATCCCCGAACTACACGCAACGCCATGTCTTTTGCAATGTGTGCTTTTCTGTAAGTGATACGGGTGCCAAACTCCTTTTGGTATTCATTAATAATCTCTTTTGGCTTCAAGTGGTTATTGCATCGGACTCTGTCCTCAATGAACTCTTCAATCAGTTTCGATGATGCTTGGGGATGTGTCATCCCCATCATTGGTTTTGAGCAACAATGTCGTGGGTTATAAGTCCGTACCTTAAATTCCGGGCCTGAATCAACAATGGAAGCATGTATACGCCAAGGACAACAATCATCTATGCAACGTGCTAAGACTTTTTTCATCTTGGTCGACACTTTTTTCATCTTGGTAGAGTAAAATTGTTATAAATTGCAAATTTCGCAAGAGATCTTCTGAAATATTCACGATCAGGAAATTGACGACCTATCCACATTTCTCTTGCTGTGTCTGTACCAGTTTCAGCTATAACATCTTGAGGGGTCATTGTGTCAACAAAATTGACATCTTCCACAGCAAGTGAATGATTCACGACATGAATGGTTTCGGCTCTTTGTTCATTACCAACAAAATTGACATTTTTCATAGCAAATGAATGATTCACAGCATGATTTGTTTAAGCTCCTTGTTCATTACCAACAAAATTGACATCTTCCATAGCAAATGAATGATTCACAGCATGAATGGTTTCGGCACCTTGTTCATTACCAGCCATCATCCAAGAGGGAGTTCCACAAACCATTGATATATCAACAGTAACACAGAGAGTATCATGTGCATCAACAGCCTCAGGATATATTCCATCCCCATCAAAAGCAACTCTTGTAGAACATTATTTTGTTTGAGCATCTCGTGCGGAAGAGAAATGCATGTCAACGTCTTTACAAATATCTACGGTGGGGTACACTAGGCTAGGCGTGAGATTTATAATCTCGCAAATCCCTTTGCTTATTTTCTTCCGGGCACTTGATCCGCCAACCATAACCCTTTCAATACAAGACATGGGCAAGAATTAAAGTTAGGTGCAACAAGTGCAACTATATAAATATTAAAGAAATAGAACATAGATACACACTGAGAGGCTTCGCGTTTGTTGTTTACAGCGTGAAGTTTCCTGTTGACATACACATGTAGCCCATCTTGCTCACTTCCAGACGCCATCAACATTCCCACAATATCATTTTCATTTTCCAAACTAATCGACGAAAAAACAAGTCCATTGTGATGAAGGTATTTTATGCTTACATCCTCAATATTTGCAGCCCAATTAGGCAAAGCAATGGCTTCATTCAGCAACGCGCCATATGTTATGCTTTTAGGTAAAGACCTCATCTTCTATCTTCCACCATTGTAGACCGGACGTATAATGTCAAAGACAAACTCTCCATCATAGTGAAATATGATGGGGATCCCATACTCAGCCATGTTGCCGACACAAATAAACCATATATCAATTTGGTTGTATTAGCAAATGTCGTGAATAGATCACGTGTTGAATAATGATAACAGAGAGATGGTTGTATGCGTTCTACTGTCTATTTCTATTTCTATTGAAAGGAAAAAAAATCACAAGAGAAGTTGATCCCCTGACCCTGTTTTCCCTCTAGGATTACAGACAAAGGAGGAGTGAAAATGAAATCATTAGTTGCATGTTTGCTCCAACCTTTATACAACAACCCTATCATGGTTTCTGCATGTATTTGAATACCCATCTTCTATTACTTAAAAGGGGTGGGGTAAACCCTAATATGCAAATACGTGTATTCATCATCTTCATATGCCCTTCATTAGGTGTTGAGACAATAAACAACTTTAGAATAGCCAAAGTTGTTACCTTGATGATTTAGCCACCCAGCAATAATTATAAAACAAGATAATGCCATGAAAAAACAATATATCAAAAGCCTAATGAACTTTTCTAAAAAAGGTAAACAAGAAACTCAAAATCTATGGTAGCTAGTGCATAAAAGAACCATGAAACTATGCTATGCCTACCTCTTAATGGAGATCAACAACCTCCACAAGGAATATGCAAGTTGGGGGAGAGTTCTGGTTCATCGTGTATTCAATCGCAGATGAAAAAGGAAGGAGAAAAGACAGCAATCGCAGATGAAAAAGGAAGGAGAAAAGACAGCTGTGACGAGGGGCGCGCACTTATATATATAGAACATTAGTGACAACCTCGTTGCTAACTATCAATATTAAGTGACAATGTCGTCGCTTGTTGAGAAAAGGCAAAATAAAAAAATAAAAAATCTGGCGGGAATACCGGTTCCGTGCCATATATGCTATCGTTACTCGTTTTGGTTAGTGGCCATGTAAGGGCCTTTTTTAGGTAAAATTCTCTTCTTCTTTTTTTTTTTTTAAGTGTGGACTTTCCTTGACATGATTAAAATGTTATTGACGCACTTTTTTTTTTTGCTCTATGAGGGTTTTCAACTTTTTGGGCTCGACTAATCCCTCCGAGCACAGAGAAAAGTCGGTTAAACTCCCTTGTAGCCCCAATGTGGTAGTGCAATTTCAAACTTACAACCTTCGGGTGCAAACCGTGGTCTTCCAATTGAGCTACTCCTTGGGGTTATTCTTCACACATATGAAAAGTGGAAACTACATGATTAGGGGAAAAAAAAAGCAATTGGAAGGAAACAGGTAATTCTCCATGTGATTACAATTTTTGGGAAAAGAGTACTAGAAAAAGTTTTTCTCAGCAAAGAAAAAAAGAGGAGATTGGGGACATGAACTTTTTCTCTAATGAAACTCATAGTATTTTACCATCAACAATGACAATAATAAACTCAACTTGGCACAAGGCCTAAGCTCAACTCATTTTTCAAATGAACCGATAAAATAGGCTCAGCTCAAGTTTGAGGCTATAAAAAGGAAGATCAGATTTGTACTCGACCAAAAATACTTACAAGCTGCCTCAGCTCTGTGATTGCAAATGGATATCGGATTATTATCTTAATATATACAAGCTACAAAGTCTCTGATTCCAAATAAAGTAGTTTTCTAATTGACTAGCTCATTCGCAACACTGGTATTACGTGGGGCTAAATGATGGCAATTTAACTTCTTTGCATCATATTTTTAAAGTTAATTAGACTCACGAAGGTACTAATTTTGGCTGAGCCCTACCAATCTAATTTAATTTTGAAAACACTTATCATGAGAATGCATATAAGATTTTAAGAAGAGTTACACCGAATTTAGTTGTAATATAGAGGGATGGAGAGGGAGGATTGTACAAGAGAGGATATAGTGAAAGCAAGGGGAAAAGAAAGAAAGAAAAAAGAAAGAGTGTTAAGTAAGAATTTAAAATTTTTGTGGAAACTTGTCACTGGTCACTTTATTTTGCTAAAATAAACCTAATTACAAGTAATTTAAATAAAAGCTTAAAGTCAAATTATTTACATTAAAATACATAAGAATTCACGGTGATTATTATTAAAATGATAAAGGATCAAAAGATACAAGGGAGAGTGGTGGGTGAATGATTTAATGTGGAGATGTTGATCCGAAATTTACTTTCACATGTAATGAATTACTAGGTTCTTAAACTCATTTTTTAAAATTAACTATGATAATCAATTTTAACCACTTATGGCATCAATCCTATGCATTCAATGCAACATTTTTTCCCTCATATTGGCCTAAAATCCAAGGACTATTTCTTTTTGAAAAATTTCCTTTCCTTTCGGTTACAATCAGACGGGGCATCGACTTCCTTTCTTCCTCTTCTCTTCCTCTTATCGCTATTATGAAACGAAATTTCCCGCCATTTCCTCGCAACCTTCTCTTCTGCCACAACTACACATCTCATAACTTCAGCAGCCTCTAAACTCCTTCACCCTTTTCACTAGAGAAGCTCTTCTTCAACCCTCACCCCTATTTCAAAACCCCATCTCCTCCTTCACCCATTCCACCACAGGACCTCATTGATACATACAGAAAACCCCTTCAGCACTGCAAGACCCCATCACCCCTGGAAAATTCTATACCAAAATCACTTCACGAGTTTCAAAACGACTCCTCTTTCAATTTTGAGAAATACGATAACCGAATCCATCGTTTTGTGGGTTCGCTCAATCCATCCAACGCCAAACAGCTCCATCTGCATCTAGTAAAGAATGGGTTGTATGGAAATATGTTCTTATAGAATAATCTTGTGAATTTGTATGCAAAAGCAGGTAATGTGGCTTTTGCTCCCCAGGTGTTTGGTGAAATGCCTGAAAAAAATGTTGTTACTTAGACTTGCTTGATTTATGGTCATGTGCAGTTGGGGCTACCCGATGATGCATGCAAGCTTTTCTATTCAATGATTCGGGCGGGATCTATGCCGGCCCATTTTACGTTTGGCAATGTGCTCCGGTCTTGCCAGGACTCTGGGGTTGATCGCCATAAATTTGTCATGCAAGTCCATGGTCGAATTTCGAAAACACGGTATGCATCAGATGTTGTAGTGTGCAATGCACTGATATCGATGTATGGGAGCTGCAGTCTGGATTCGACTCATTATTCTTGTCAAGTGTTTGATGGGATGTTGTTGATGAGGAATTCGATAAGTTGGAATTCGAACATCTTTGTTTACTCTCAGAGGGGAGATGTTTTCTCTGCTTTTGGGTTATTCTCATAAATGCAACAGGAGGGGGTCCGATTTAGTTTAAAACCGAATGAGTATACTTTTGGCAGTTTGATATCTGCAGCCAATGCCTTTTATTCTTCCTCTGAATGCTCACATCTTCTTGAGCAAATGCTCCCACGAGTTATGAAATCTGGTTTTCTGAATGATTTATATGTTGGAAGTGCTTTGGTTAGTGCCTTTTCGAGATCTGGGTTGCTTGATACTACTAGAGAGATTTTTGGACAGATGAGTGATAGGAATACGGTCTCCCTGAATGGCTTGATGGCGGGGTTGGTGAAGCAGAAACGCAGAGAAGAAGCATTAGATGTTTTCAGAGATACGAGAGATCTAGTAAGTATAACTTGCGATTCTTATGTAGTACTTCTTAGTGCTTGTGCCGAATTTGTGGTGCTTAAAGAAGGGAGAAGAAAGGGGAGGGAGATTAATGGGTTTGTAATTAGAAGTGGCTTGAATGATGAAAAGGTTGCAATTGGAAATGGGCTGGTTAACATGTATGCGAAGTGTGGTGTCATCAACGATGCTTGTACAGTATTTGATCTCATGGGAAGTAAAGATTTAGTCTCTTGGAACTCCATGCTCGATGGTCTTGACCAGAATGGGCGTTTCCAGGAGGAATTGTCCTGTTATTGTATAATGCGTAGAAGCAGACTAATGCCATCAAATTTTGCGTTGATAAGTACTTTAAGTTCATGTGCGAGCTTGGGCTGTATCAAACTGGGGACACAGATTCATTCTGAAGTGATTAAATTGAATCTTGATTCAGATGTCTTTGTTTCAAACTCTCTTCTCAAATTGCATGCAGAATCTGGGTATATTGTGGATTGCTAGAAAGTTTTCAATTTGATGCCAGAACATGACCAAGTTTCTTTGAATTCCATGATAGGAGCATTAGCTGATTTGGAGGCACCTATCTCTGAAGTGGTTGGGGGTTTTCTTGGATATGATGAGATATGGGTTGAGTCTGAATAGAATAACATTCATGAACATTCTTTCAGCATTATTGTCGCTTTCGATTCTTGAGTTAGGAAGACAGGTTCATGCTTTAGTTCTGAAGCACCATGCTGCAGAGGATAGTGCTGTGGAGAATGCACTGCTTTCTTGCAATGCTAAAAGTGGAGAAATGGATGACTGTGAGTGCCTTTTTGTTAAGATGTCTGAGAGGAGGGATGAAGTTTCATGGAACTCGATGATTGCTGGATACATCCATAATGGGCTTTTGCCAAAAGCCTTAGATATATTTTGGTTAATGATGCAAACGAGATCGAGAGTGTATTGCTTCACCTTTGCCACTGTTCTCAGTGCATGCGCTCTGTTGCAGCACTAGAACGTGGGATGGAAACACACGCTCATTGCATAAGGGCTTGCTTAGGATCTGATGTTGTGGTTGAGAGTGCTCTCGTTGACATATATTCCAAATGTGGAAGGGTAGACTTTGCGGCAAGAGTTTTTGGCTTGATGTCTTTGAGAAATGAATTTTCTTGGAACTCGATGATATCGGGTTATGCTTGACATGGACATTGTGGAAAGGCACTTAAGCTATTTAAGGAGATGCAAAAGGAGGATCGCTCACCAGATCATGTCACCTTCGTTGGAGTATTATCTGCTTGTAGCCATGTTGGGTTGGTTGATCAAGGTGTTAAGTATTTTGAATCTATGAGCAAGACGTATGGCTTGGTTCCTAGGATGGAGCATTATTCCTGTATGGTGAATCTTCTTAGTCGAGCAGGTGAACTAGATAAGGTAGAAGACTTCATTAGAAGGATGCCAATGAAACATAATGTTTTTGTATGGAGGACGGTTCTAGGTGCTTGTTGTCGAGCAAATGGTAGCAAAATGGATTTGGGAAAGCAGGCTGCAGAGATGCTTTTGGAACTAGAGCCAAAGAACCCTGTAAATTAAGTACTTATTTCAAACATGTATGCTTCTGGAGGGAGTTGGGAAGTAGTTGCAAAAACTCCGATGAAGATGGCCAATCTGCCTGCAAAGAAGGAAGCTGGGTGCAGCTGGGTCACATTAAAGGATGGCATGCATGTCTCTATAGCTGGTGATAAATCACACCCAGAAACAAATGCAATCTATGAAAAGCTATATATGCTGAATCAGAAGATTAGGGATGCAGGTTATGTTCCTCAAACAAAGTTTGCATTGTATGATCTGGAAGTAGAGAATAAGGAAGAACTTCTGAGTGTTCACAGTGAGAAGCTAGCAGTTTCATTTGTTCTCATTCGTACATCAGAACTGCCCATACGGATCATGAAAAATCTTCGCGTCTGTGGTGACTGTCATTCTACTTTCAGATATATTTCTCAGATCACCAAACGACAAATCATCTTGCGGGATTCAAACAGATTCCATCATTTTGATGATGGCAAGTGTTCATGTGGAGATTATTGGTGACGGATATAATTCTATGATCACACAAACCCTCTTGAATCGATGACCTGAGGAGGCCGATGCAATCATTTAAAAGTGGCACTTGATTATAGCTCTGATCATGACAAACCTCTAGCACAGATCAAACAAATTCTATCATGTTGCCGGTCATCATTGTTCCATCTTGAGATTCTTGCTCATGACCAATCCTTCTTATAGGCGAAGACAATTGAATTGAGAACCTGAGGAGTCCAGTGCGGTCATTTATAAGTGGCATTTGGTAGCTTTATAAGTCCTCCAGCATCTGGTAAAGAGGACATAGTTGTGACTTGATGCCAAATCAAGTACTGGATGTGGGAAACTATACAAGAAACCAAGCTAAAACTTTCTTATTCTTGCACTTGCTACAGTACTTGTGCTTCTGCATTCTATTTCGGGGGAAATCGTGAATATGTTTCCCAGTCACTAGGGTTCACCTTTGACACGTCTGTCACCCGGAAATGGAAAATAAGTTTTAACATTGGGGATTTGAGCCTAATTTGGAAGTCCCTGGCCTCATGAAGTATCACTTTTTCTATAAAGTTGATGCAGAAGGAACAATGGATGAACTACAATTTTTATTTGATGGATTATGAGCTGGAGAAAGTGGTATAAGAGCTGGTTTCAGTCCCAGAGCAATTTATTATTTATATAAAGATGGAAGCCATTATTGAATAGTCTATTTTCAGCATGATTTAAAATCTCGGTCTCGGTTGCGGTATCGGCCGGGTCGAAAAACCGATATTATATCGGTATTGGTTGCAGATATCGGACCATCGCGGTCATCGCAGTATGCATTTTTTTCCCAAGAAAATTCACAAAAATACCCAAAAAATCAAGAATATTAGAAAATGCTGAAAAATAATATTTTTTTCCATTAATAACATCAATAAATCAAAATCTCGGTCACCTTAAGTTATGAATCATGTCTGTGTCGCGATTCGCTATCTTTTCTAGTATTTCATATAATACAACCATTATTGATGCTCAATATCAATTTATTAGTGTAAAATATAAGAAAATAAAAATAACATATTAATCATCATTTAATACTAACTCAATCATCAAATAAGTTGTGGAAATTTAAGACCCTGAAGATGACATATTAAAATCAGAAACATGATAGTGATTGAGATAAATAAATCATAAAGCACTTGGGCATCAAAAGGTTCATGGTTTACCCAAAATTAGAGGGGACTAGTAGAGAGTAGAGACTAGAGAGAGATTGATGAGTATGAGTGTATGATAGATTGACATCCTAATACTAAGTAGAGTGTCGCCCTGTCTCGATATCATCATCATCATCATCATTTTCAAAATCCTAATATAGATCTAGCATAAAAGTATGTAGATCAATCATTTACACACCATACAATGATATCATGAATCATTAAAAGAATATATTTATGATGAAATCTCCAAAAAATGATATATTATAATTCAAATATTAAAAAACCCAAAAATAAAATAATTAAAATAAAAACCTAAATCATGTTTATGACTATAAGTAGATGTAGATCTATCATCTACACACTATTAATAAGTCATTAAGCCTTTGGTATCACAAATATTCTAACAAGTAACAACAATTATTTTTAGAAAAAAAAATAATAAAATCATTTCAAAATCCTAAATATATAGATCTAACATAAAAGTATGTAGATCAATTATTTACACACCATACAATGATCATGAATCATTAAAGTAACATATTTATGATGAAATCCCAAAAAAAGATATATTATAATTCAAATATTAAAAAATCCGAAAATAAAAAAAATGGATTTTTTTTCAAAATCATGTGTATGAGTAGATATAGCATGAAAGTATGTAGATCTAACTTCTAAATGAAGAAAACAACACAAGTGACAAACCTAATGATTTCTATGCTTCATCTAAAAAAAAACACATAAAAGTTGATTTTCTTTTACCTTAGATAATATTTTCTTCAAAAAATAGAAGTGGGATTTGAAAATATGCAAGAGAGATGTGTGATGAAGTGTGGCTGCTGCTATGGGTAGTAAAGAAATGAGAAGAGAGGAGAAGAAGATGAAGATGGAGGAAAAAATGAAAAACATTAGGGTTTTTACCATTTTTATCACATCTCGGACGATATTTTCAAAATATCGGCCGAGATTATTGGTTCTGCCGCTATAAAGTAAATCTCGGCCGATATAGGCCGAGATTTTGACGATATATACCGAGACTGATATCTCAATGAGATATCGGCTCGGTATCAGCCGATATTTTAATCCATGATTTTCAAACTTTCTGTGCAGCAGCATACTCCTTTTGTTAAACCTAATGGAATTTGTCTCCCTTTAGTGAGGGTTGGGATATTTTGGAAAGAGACCTAACTGAATTTCCCAAATGTGGAGGCAGCTTTTGATTGTAGCAATTGGAAATGATGAAAGTATCAATTAGGTTGTGCTCGTAACAGAGAGTTTGGAGGCCTTTCCGTGATACATTGGAAAGCAGTTGTGGAAAGTGGTTGGAAGAACTATATATTTAAGACAAAGCTGAAAAGCTATAGTTGCTTGAGCGGTGGAAGTGTGACTTCAATGGCTATTTGTTTCCATGAATTATTTTTTTCTTTCATTATTTTCTTTTTTAGTTTCTCTGGTAAATACTCTCTCTCACACACGCCCTTTTCCGAAGTCCCTAACCAACATAGCAAGGGATTCATCCTTGTTTGACTTTGTGGAGAGGGAGATGCCTCACCAATGAACTTTCAGTAATTTGCACGGAATTGAATTCCTAAGAGTATTAGCCGACTTTCACAGCCTGTTTATTTGCAATAAAATACATAGGAATTCATGGTCAGTGAACTCCATAAAAAGATTATTAAATAGGTGCATGTGAATTAGACAAGGTGATGGGTGAAGGACATGAGGTCAAATGAGCTCTACAAAAGAATTATCAAAAGAGGTGAAAGTGAATGATTCAAGTTGAGGGGTGAAGGACTTAAGATGTCAGTGTATATGAGATTTTGACTTTTATTGGATTTGAATTATTATGGTGATGATTATGATTCATTTTCCATTTCCCCTCAATTCACTTTCAATTAAAGAAAGAGTTATTTGATGTTCATTTTTGTACAGTCACCTTAGAGTTTCATTTTTAACCACTCATGACATGAATTCCTATAAATTCTATGCAAACAAACAGGCCCTTTGTGTATAGTCTAATATTTTGAACCATAATATCAGTTCTATGTCATAAAGGCCTCATTTTGATACTTGATATATCTTTATACTAATCCTACGATTCATTTGGTCGGAGTGACTTTGTTTTGGGCTATAGAAGTTTAGATCCTTGGAAGTTCTCCTATGTAGTAGGAATCTAGCTTGATGTGAGTGAGGTTTCTTGATCAATTGGTTGGCAGCCTACTCTAGTTTAGCTAATAATTTGGAAGGGTTGCTAGTAACCGACTGGACCAATGTCTTACCACCTGCTAAAAGTGAGAGTTGATTCATTCCAGCCAACCAATCTGACCCTTGATTAATCAGGTTGGAAATGTCACCTTAACCCTGAATTACTGGGTCAGTTTGACCCGGGTGCAAATAATCATGTTGGGTCAGGATAGTCTTTTTTTTTTTTTTTTTTAGCTAAAGGAGGGTTCCCAACCTTTTAGGCTTGACTATTCTCTCCGGACCTAGAGAGAAGCCGGGTAAAACCCCTGTGGCCCCTAGTTGGTAGCACAAGTAGGCATAACCTTCGGTTCCTGAAGAGAATGGAACTGAGGGTCGATATCAATACCTCTAACTCCGAAAGAGAGAGGAAACGTGTTCCTAACCACTTGGCCAACCCCTTGGGTCAGAATAGCAGTTGAGATAGCAAGTATGACCACCCCCATTTATTTATCAATTATCAGGTTAACTCAATCCTTGAATTAGCAGTTTGGGTTTGGTTCACCTGGAGGGTTGGATCAGGATTCAGGACTCTGAACTGATCCACCAATCCAATTTACACCCAGCTCATCAAAGAGGAAAAGACAAGAACTGGGGTTTGTTTATAGATTATATTATTTCATGGCAAGTCAAATTGCTGACTTCCAGGCCTGCCCACCTATGCTAGAATTTATTAATGTATGTATGATCACGTTGCGTATCATCTATCATGTGACTTTCTAAAAAAGTGTTTGAATTACTTATATCAATATTATAATATCAGACCGACATGATTATTATATACTATCAGATCCTTATTAATTAACATTATGATATCATTGTTGTATTATTAGGCATGAACATTGTAGTATCACATCAATAACATTATATTATCATCTCTTTTAGGCCTTTTTTGTGGACACTCGGAAAGATCCTTGTGGAGCCCCCCATGGATACATCAAAACAATGATGAGTTAGGGTTTGAAAGTTCATCCTCCAAACTCCATATTATTTTGAGAGCTTCAAAGTTATAGTTGTTTGATTTTTAAGCGAAAGATAAAATCATACAGAAGTTCAATTGTGGGATGGTAAAGTTTAAATGACCTCCAAATCTGGGTCTGAGCTAGTGGTAACCAACCAAAGGGATGACGTGTGTGACGGGATTAGATTGAGCATGAGGAGGTTAGGTGGGTCCCACATGGTAAATGGTAAGACTCCTAATAACAGCCTGTATCAAAACATTTTCTCTATATATATCATCCTTCTCATATAATTATGTGATATTTACATAAAAATTAAGCTTAAACTCTAAATAAGGAAGAGTTAACAAACTTTAAAAATCATCAATGGACTACTTTATATATGATATAAGTTTTTTAATGAAACTATTCTTACAGTATCCCCAGTGTAGCACAAATTCCATGTTTTCCAGATTTTTAGCTAAGCTACAATTTCGAAATCTTTGGAATGGAAGGTGTTTTGCTAACCTAAAGATAATCAATTCAATTTTTTTTTCAACATAAGGGCATGTTTGGTAACAGGTGAGGAATCCATAAATCTTATGATTTGTCACTACCACTGGAACATAGATTCATCGCTAGAGATTTGTATAGTTGAGGATTTCACTTTGATATTGGTGTATATATATTTAATGAATATAGCTGAAAAAATAGGGTTCGGTGTGCAAGTCCACTGAAGTGAGGATTTTTAAATCTTTCAAATCTTATGGGAGGTGGTCAAATCTGAAAATTCTATCAAATGAAGATTTTCATTCATCGAAATTTTTAGAAATTTATAATTGTCAATATAAGGATTTACTACAACTTTAAAAAAACCGAATTTTTTTTTCCTAAAGGTTCGGTTCCCAAACGTGACCTAAAAGAACTGTATCAAATCCTAAGAAAGATCAAACCTTTTTAGGGTAAGTTTGTTCAGGAAAACCTCTAACAAGAATTTCATATTTTGAGAATCCTATGGACCATGTGAATAGTTGTCAAATACTTGGAAGTGGGAATTCCTTAAAAACTCTTATAAAAAAATTGCCTTTTGAATTGCCACATTTGTTTGACTTTATGGGAAAATGTCAGATGTGGGGGCCCACCCGGATGAAGTGTAAACAAATCATATGTTATGTAAAGTGCTAATCAATGAGGATCCTACAATGAGATGGAATTGTTAATGAAAATCTTGTCTACCAAACATCATATCATGTCGTGGATTAATAAAAATCCCACTCCATCTTCTCACGTTCTCGGTAGAAATCAACCAACTTCTTTCCAAATTCCAACTGAATTTGGAAAAGTGGAGATAATTGAGAACTCTCCGTGGCATTGAATTGTAGCAAACGCACAGCACGCGAATCAAAATCACTCCCTCAACAGGACGTCAACCCAAGCATGTGGTCAATCACTACAGCGCCTCTGCAGTTTGCACCGACGTATGTGATTTCTCTTCGTCTTCCAAAGTGTAAAAAGTCGTTTGATTCTCACATCACTCAACCATCTCCCTCTCATCAATCACTCAACAACACCATCTCCACCACATTCATGAACAAAAATCTCACATTTATTCTTATCCACACCCCTCCAATCTTCATACAATCTCCAGATGGAATCTGGTCATCTCTCTCTACCCACCAAGCAGCAATCTTTTGGACGGATTTCTACTGATTCGGCCCCGTCGAGAACTGGGTCGATGAGTTTTTCGCATGGGGTCGTCGATTTGCGGGTGGTGGAGGATATTCAGGACGAGATCGACGCGCAGGCGGGAGATTCGGGGCGTCGAGCATGGAGCGAAGATGGGTCCCGTGGGAGTTGCAGGAGTCTACGTTTCAGCATTGAAGAGTTGAGACGTGGAGAGAGTGGTGTAGTACCATTTCCTGATGAATCTTTGGTGCAGTTGAATGGGTTTTGGATTGATGGGGCTTCAATGGAGAATGTGAATAGGTCGCCCCTATCGCCGCTGCAGTCTGAAATCGTGTCTCCTCTCTCGTCTGCTGGGATTCTGTGTTCAAAGGACATGACCCAGAACAGATCTCAAGAGCAGAGTACAACACAGCAGGTTAGTTCATCTTCTCTGTGTAGGAAGTGGAGTCTTGGTTCTAGAGTGCTTTGTGATCTGCTCATTCCAGATTCTTGTGTTAGGGTGTTGTGCAAATCAAAATTCTTATTTGGCGGGCACTGTTTTATGCTCAGAGTCAATATTGATGGCAGCTGCTAAGATTGACTTACTGTAGAGGCAGGAGTAAACAGTATTTCGACTAATGTGGTTTCTCATTTCCATACCACCTGAACACAGAAAATACCCAACTTACCATTGATTTCAATGAAAGATTCAAACTTACTATAACCACGGTGCAGTCTGAAGACATAAGTACACAATTATCTATTTATGGCCTTTTTGCCTCAAAACAAGAATGTAGTTTTAAATGGATAGATAGATCTTTTCTTATTTCTTATTTCTTCCTCTCTCTCTCTCTCTGTTTGACATCAATACAAGTTATTAATCACAATTTATTACTTGGTAAATACTAATTTACCTGAATAATGGCAATTATGCATCTCTTTTCTCCTGCACCAAAACTAAGTGCATTGTTGGTTAATGGCCATAAGAGAAATGACAGTTTACTTTTATTTATCTGTACATTATTCCTGATCAGATTTAGGTAAAAGAGCATTAAAGATTAGAATAGGCCAATGTCTTTCTCAGTAATTCTAACTGCTCCAACTTTGTGAGCTAACCTTCCACGATTGATGTTTTAAATAGTAATTTGTTGTATATGTTTGTTCAGTTGAAAATGAATTGCACCCAATTCAATAAAGAATAACCAACCAAGGTTTGGCTAGACTGGCTCCCTGCATAATCAGGGGCAAACCATGCAATTACCATTTTAGTCATTCCAAGTTCATTATGGAAAATTGACTGTAACTAAGTGGGTGATAATGATAAATATGAGCACACAACTGTTGATGAACACTACCGCAGCAACTGACACCTTAATGGTCCTTAATTAAGAAAATAAAATACAAATCTTAGACCACACCAGGAGAATAATGTGCTCCATCTTCTTCTATGTGAAGTTGTTATATTTCCTGTAATGCATTTTGTGGAATAGCACTTACTGAACTGCTCAATATGTCATGCTTTTATTAAGAAATGACTGCACTGATACACAAGATTGTTTTGCCATGGACATATACAAAAATGTTTTTGGTCCTTTAATTGATCAGTAGTGTTGTGTGTGTCAAATAAATTGAATGCAGAGTACTTTCTCTCTTGAAGTCATGATTAAAGATAGCAGACAACTCACCCGTTTTTCCCTTCATTGGCAGGATAATCGGAAGCTCCTATTGTACATATCATGCCTCATTCATTTAGCTGTCTTTGGAATTTTAGGGGTAAATTTCCATACATTTTCTATGCCCTCAAGTCGAGACTCAGACTATTTCAGATAAATACTATTTGTTTGTCATAAATATGGGGTATTATTTTGTTTGTAATTTAGGGGTTCTTTTTAATAGCTACTTTATTTTAAAAAAAAGATTGATAGGATGATTAGTTTATTTGTAAGCTCTACCACTTAAAAGCGATTCACACACACACATATATATATTGTTGATCTTTCCATTAATTATGTGTTTGAAGCAATGTATTAACATATTTAGAAAGAAATGTTATTAGAAAGGTGCAAGCATTGTGTGCGATGCACCCCTACCACACCTCCACAGTTGTTGAAAGTCTCTACGCATTAAAATTGCCTTCTAAAGAAGTATTATTAAAGAGATGAGGGTGAAGGATATAAGGTGTGGCTAAAGGATATAAGGTGGAGATGTAGATAGGACGTTCACTTTCCTTTGCATTGAATTACTAGGGTGGACGGGTATTGATTTCCATTCTCTTTTGATTCTATTTCCACAATAGGAAAGGTGGTTTTGTTGCTCTTCTTTGGAAATTCACCTTTGATCTTCATTTTTAACCACATGTGGTAGGAATCCTATGTATTGAATTCCCATGAATTCTAATGCAAACAAACAGGCCCTAAATGATATTTGTGTCCTCTTGTAGATCAATTGTATTTTAAGTATGTTCTTTACTTTGGCAAGTGTCTATTGCATAATGGATGTTGTTAAGGTTCTACTACAGATGGATGTAAGACCATCTATCTCAATGATTAGAAGTTTTAGTTCAAAGAAAATTTTTGTAAGACACATGAGCTAATACCAATTATTTGTATAATAGATTTGAGAAATCCATTCTTTAGGTCTCCACTTAAAAGTCTAGCTTTGAATGTTGTGAGAGATAACTGATAAAAAAATAAGAAGAAAATATTTTGAGAGAGCATTCATAGATCTTAGTAACCAAAACTGAAGATATTTATGGATGCATGGTGACTGTTTAAATAAGGAAAAAAAAAATGGCAATAACAATATCCATATTTTCAATGCGTATCTTGTGAGAGACTTATGTGCATTCCTTTGCTATATTTTCAGGTATTCATGAGGTATTTACTGCAAAAGCTATTTGGTCCACGTATCATTGGCTGGACCAATGATGATAGCACTCTCTACCTTGATCTCCCTTCTAATATGGTTACTCTCTCTCTCTCTCTCTCTCTCTCTCTCTCTCTCTCTCTCTCTGTTATACACACACGTGCCTGCTAATGTTACCATGATTTTGAATAGTGTCACAATAGCATGAGGCACATGTATATAATGAAAGAGAAGAAGAAATAAAAATACTCAGAGGAAGTGAAAAAATACCAACGTTGAATGGTTCAAAAACTACATAATAAATGGATAAGAGAATTGCCAAGATGTTACTATAGTAAACATTTTCAGAAAGTTAATTAACAGATACTAAAAAAATGGTTGCAAAATGAGCAGAGTAAAAGAAGAAGAAGATTTCAAATTTCTCAAAAGGTGCCGTCAAGAAAATTGTCAACTAAAAAAAAATAAAGTAGAATCATTATATTCTAGAAAGGAGAGAACAAAAGCATTCAAAATTTTAGAAATCAGAAAAACTAAAAAATATGTAGATAAAAAATATAAAAATTAAGATATAAGGAGCATGAAAATGAAAAAGCAAAGAGCATAATAATTGTATAAAAGTGTCAAAACAATAAAATATAAGCAAACATATTTAATAAATTTATGGAGTAGAAAGCCATATAAAATTATCAATGGAAGAAAACTGCAAACAGAAACATGAGATGACAGCAAATTTAAAATGTTGCAAGTTGTTAGTCTAAAATATCACGAAGATTAAAATCAGTGTAGAAAGAAGCTGCTTTTCAATATTCCATGCATTTCATTCAAGCAATTAAGCAAATTGCTCTTAAAATGAGGGCATACCAAAAGAAAAGAATACAAACCAGAGGCTTACTGCAGAAGGCTTTACTTTTTACAAGGTATATGCGATGTAAAAGACATACTAATTTACACGATACAAATTCATTCATTGTATGTGATCTATAAGAAGCCTATTTAAGCATTATAAAATTTCATTTTATAAACTACCAATTGAAAAACTTATTTTAAAACTCAAATGATTGTATTTCATCTTATAAGAAACCAATATGAGCTGCTTTAAGAATTCCTTTTTCTAGAATCTCCTGCTTTAAGAACAAATTAATTTTGTAAATCCATGTCATTATTTACATCTGCCTCAGATACTGATTTAGGATCAAAAGCGTATTAAGCAACGATTGGTATTTTCTCTCACCATTCCATTTAACAGATATGTACGAAAATTACAAGACCAGTAGCACACTCACTATCGGGAATTGGGACAAGCGGCACAAGCCCATTTGTACTCACACCATTCTAATGAATAATAACTATATTCAATCAACCATTGCTCCATGAACTTGATTGACTTTTACGTATGTGTTTGTTGAATATTATGAGGTCTTCTTGACTGGGCCCTCTAATCACTCAAAAAAGAAGGAAACAAAAAGAACAAAAAAGAGATTTGAGAATTACAAACTTGAGATCCATTTGAGGTTTACCAATCTGTACAACTCAATTTACCTGATATTCAACATATTGCTAACACGGTTGTCTCATAAATTCCACATTTAGTCTAATAAACAAAATCACACTAAAGAAAGGACTCTTTCAAAATAATTTTTCTGCAACCAAGCAAACAAAAAGGAGCATCTCACTCTCTTTCTCTCTAAGAAGAAAAAGAAGGGCACGCTATTTCTATTTTTGAAATACCATTCAAATTCAAATTACAACTTCATCAATTTCAGACCAAAATTTTCCACAACACATTGACCTGTTGAAAAAACTTAGTAATTTAAGAAAATTGATATGCCCTTTCTCACTAAAGTAAAACCAAAATAAAACATAGAAAGGGAAAGATCTATAGAATGAAAGTTGGAGAAAGGAAAGGAGAACCATATATTGAGTAATTTCCAAATCTACACCTACATCATCATTACCTTAGTCTTATCCTGACAATCTTGCATCAGTAAACAATTCTTCTATTAGAAAAAGCTATGTTATCTTATATTCTAACTAAGGTGGAAGAAAGTTCTCTCTCTCTCTATATATATATATATATATGTATATATATATATGAGAGCTTCATTTTCTGTCATTTTTCATTAATAATGTTAGATTTTCAAGAACTGACGAGTTCTGTTCCATTAAAGTAACTTTCATACAATAATGCTTGATACAATACCAAAGTAAACAAAATAGCTCCTTCTCCTATAATCTGATCTTAACACTTTAACATATTGAGATGACTATTCTGTTACATGCTGAATAATCAAATTACCAAAATCAACCTAAGTCGCCAACCTAATTCCTTTTCAGAATTCAGTAATAACTTGTGTAACTCTTGCTGGAATTATATGATATCGGGAATTAAATGGATAACTCAGTTCCCTATCCAACATAATGGGGTTCATCGCATATCAGTGTATGGGTTTTTTTTGTTTTTTTTATAACAATATCAATGTATAGGTATTGTTGGCGATTGCAAAAGGATCGGATATGGTGCATCTTTTAAATCCCAAATTCTAGAACCCACTATAACTTCTGATAAAATATATCCCAACAATATCTACAGCTTGGGTTTGCGAACAATTGGCTTTTTATATAGTTTTTACAGAGTTCGGATCAGAAGTATCATTTTTGTACTTCCTTTGTTTTTAAAGGATCCAAGTGTTGCAAATGCCTCTGCATTTCAGTATCTAGAAGTGGCCCTTAAGCATTAAAAAATGAGAATGATGCATATGACTACCTCATGACTGATTGTATAAATTGCTCTTGACTATTTATTTGTGTTATTAACTCATTGTTCTGCTAATCGGGGTAATGATTATATTGCACATATTTTTACATAGGTTGGATCTTTCTTGATGGGGTGGTTAGGCATCATTTATAAAGGCGACATAAGCCGTTTCTCAGACCTGCTAGCCATTGGACTTACCACAGGTTTTTTGGGAAGCCTCACCACTTTCAGTGGCTGGAACCAAAAAATGCTGGAATTGGCTTCAAATGGAAAATGGGCATTTGTTGTGATTGGCTATTCTACAGGTAAAACTCTAGTGAGCACTTTAGTTAGGACATGATATAGTCCAACCTGTTTCAACCAGGAATTTTAGGCTCTCCTTTATAAACAACGGGGGACGGGGTGGGTGAGGTGGTTTCAATCCACATGCCTAGTATAGTTGTATCGTATGGGTGGTTTTTGTACGCTATCACTGTAATAAACCATGTACCAACCCAAAAGCTTAAGCTCATAGGTGGAAGGGCCAAATAGGTATATATGAAGCCTTGCCAAAGGCATTACTTAGGCAATGTGGGATGTGGGGCTTTACTTTACCAACAATCACACCCCCATGGGCCAACGTAGGTTTTGGGGGTAGTTGCCCCCGTTGGACCTGGGTTCGCTTCCAAAACCCACTTGAAAATTCTTAGCTCGCTTGCAAAACCCACAAGAAAAATCCTGGGTTCACCAGTGAGGTATACAACAAACACTAGGGTACTTGTACACTCGTACAGCCTGTCCAACCCGTGGCTCCTGCTGTAGACTGCCATTAGGACAAGTACATTGGCGAGAGTTGAGACAATCTTGGTGTAATATTCTTTGCACACAAACAAATGACTAGAGAACTATCTGTTCAATTTCTCATTTGCTACAGGCATAGCTCACTGCAACTATTTGGATCATCAGAATGGCATGATTTCAAACATGCAGGTCAGCCACAGGTTGGACCATCACTTTGATAATTGGGATACTGTCTGTCTCCAAGTCAATCCCTGACATACATATATAGATATTTTCATAGCAGTCTTTGCAAATTTAGTAAATAATTACATTTAGGCACCAAGTTTACCTTTATCAATTGACTCTCTCTAGAATCTTTTTCTTGTTGCTAGACATTCTACTTGTGGTGTCGTGCATCTATGTGGGTGTTGCTACTGCCAAGGGTTTCAGATGGCTTCTTATTCGTCTTGGCACATGCACCAAAAGCAGTTGCAAAGTGGATTTTAAAATTCTTCGAACTGCAATTCTGTTGTTGCTGATATTATTACTGTGCTTGCTATGGGCTGTCAGTATAGCATTGTTGAAGACAGGCATAGAAGCTCAAAAGACTAGTGCCCAGCTGTGGTTGGCTTGTATAGTTGGCCCTCCTGGTGTGTGGCTCCGGTGGTTCCTGGCGGGCTATAATGGACGAGGCTTTGGAAGAGCAGGATCAATGAAGTGGGTCCCTTTCGGCACTCTCAGTGCTAACGTACTAGCTGCCATTATAATGGCTGGTTTAGCCACCATCAAAAAAGCGGTAAGAATGTGAACAGAAAACCTGTGTCGTAAAATACTTACAAAGAACTACGGTGCTCTGCATTTCCACAACCACCCAATCTTTGGATTACGAATTAGATCATAGTTAAAAAAATTCGACCAAACTTGCACAATTGGCTAGGAAAAAGGAGATATTTAGTGAGAAACTTGAACAGTTAGCAAGTTTCAGGGCTGACTCAGTCAACTTGATGAGTTCTCTTAAAATTTGGATGAGGAGAGTTCTCTTCACTCCACTCACGTTACCTGATCTCGATAATTTTCTTGGCATTTTAAGTTTATTCTGAGGGTTAAATGGAGACCACTATAGTCGCACTTGATAACATGAGGAAGTCCTTGGTCATTTTGGGCTAGTCATTATCAATCCGCAACCATCCCTTTCTGAGTTTTCTCCTCAGTGTTTGCCAAAAGACAATGGCTTCATGGAATGCTGGAAGGAACAAGTGCCATCAGCCGTGTCTGGGAAATGGAAGTAGGGTTTTAATGCTTGCAGTTTGGAGAGGGGAATCTCTTTCCTTGGAGAACTCGCATTCATGTAATGGAGAAGAGCAGGTTGAAAATGGAAGGTTTTTTTTTTTCCTATGTGGTAGGGCTGATGGGTGGGTTGGGGTCATCCTCCTTAACTATTTTTATTTAACTTAATAAAAAATTTGATCTTTGAGTCGACCCAGCAAGGTTAGAGATCAAATTATGGGGCTTTTGAACAATGAATTAGATAGCTATCAAGTGCAATTAAAACTTGACAGCTATCAGGTGCTGAGATCAGGATTTGTTCAAATCGAAGATTAAATGCAAACGGAAATGTCTCACACTGTAATAACAGTTTGAAACATTTTTGTAGGCCTATTGCTTCCACTCGCAGCTGTTAAGGATTGCAATCAAATGGAGCCTATGATTGACCATAAAGTGGCCACTTGATCAAGATTATGATCACGTGTGACCTTTCTTGTTGACATTTTCCCTATAGTCATTAAAGAGCTATTTGGCTAAGGCTTGACTTTATCTTGTCAGTAACATCTAATGAGCATTTTATTTTATTTATGCAGGTTAGCACAAAAGGATGCGACATCATCATCAATGGCATACAGTTGGGGTTCCTAGGGTGTCTCAGTACTGTGTCAACCTTCGTTGCAGAAGTTTATGCCATGAACCAAAGCAATCACCCTTGGAGAGCATATGCATACACCATGGTTACAATCCTTCTCTCCTTTGTATCGGGCACACTGGTATACTGTGTACCTGTTTGGGCAAAGGGATATGAATAGGATGTGTTAGCAAAAATGTGTGGGTTTTTTTTTTTTATTCATCCCAAGACATATCATAGTATTAATGCAGAAGCATGTGTTCTCATTGGCATTTTCTTGAGTGGGATGATTTGGGAACAAGAGCTAATGCTTCTGCATGTCATGGGATGATTTGCAAAGCATAGATGTTTAACATGTGCCTGGGTCAATCCTGATGATATTTCTTTGCCGAAATGGGTACACAGCAAGGATTATGACATGGTGTCTGCATATGCTCTCTAGGTGTAATTGCTTTGGTTCAGGACAATCTTCTGCAATGAAGGTTCTCACCTTACAAAGATTGCATTGAATAGAATATGTTGATCGATCCACAAAAGAAAATTCCAAGAACATCTAGAGCTTAGGCGACTATTCTAAATTCGTAGGTGATTTATTGGATACTGAATTTCAGTGATGACATGGCTTGCTGGATGTTAAGAGGTCCATCACATTATTCAAGCACAAGATTTCTCACTCTCGATTTGTTGAAAAGATTTTTGAAAGCGGAGTCTTATAGTCCAAGAATTAAGGAGTTACATTTGTAGAGTTGAGCATTCTTTCTTACTTTATATGAGTAAGCTTTCTTCTTCACCAGGCATATTCTCAATGACGTTGAATCTGAATGATGAATCAATATTTCTTTTTGTCAACTTCTTGGATTATTTCTTTTTTAATTCTGATTATCCAAGGAGAGTTTTATTCTCATGAAATTTCTACTTCCCTTTACTGGGGAAGTCCCTAAAACAAATGGTTCTTTGGTTAAAGAGAATCTAATAGAAGGTGACTCAAATGATCCTACTCTGCCACTAATGTACATTCTATTGCTAGCTTTCCTGCATGCAGGACCCAGTTTCAGTAATCTGCGCTGTGATTAGGTGTAGTCCCCAGGAAGGGGGAGAAACTGAAACCACGCAGGTTCAAAGATCCGGGGTACTGTTTTTTTTTTTGGCAACTTTTTATGAATCGTTGCTACTAATATCTTTTCGCCATCCATTCACAATACACTTATTGAAAGTTGGTAGCTTCCAGTGTAGGAGATTCTTTCATCTGTATGGTGCTATACACATCAGTGGCATGGATCCCCAACCATGAGCACCACCTGTACAAAATGGTGAATAGCAACAAACTGTTCATTTCATCGGAATAGGACCATGTAACTCCATCTGAAAGGCCCATAGTGAGTTGCTATTTTTTTTTCCAAGTCCAATTTGAAATGAACAGTCATTCTGGTTTCTTTCAATTTTATGCAAACTTTTCCTTTATTCCTGAGTCCTGAAGATGAATGTGAAGGCCAAAGTTTTTTTGGTGCACTCCTCTTACATGAATTTATAATTAAAAGGCTACAAGTGTAGCTCAGCTAAATATCCCTAATAATCTACATTGTCACGGGTCTCCAATTATGCATCCTAGATCAACTGTGATCTCCACAGCTTCTCTTGCATTCTCACTGATGGTGAAACTTGAACAGCTCGTACAATTCCTGTGGCTTAATTTGCTCATTCAATGGGAATTACAATCTCGCTGACTCTGCTTCAGCAACTGCTTGGTCTTCACCCTTTCTGTGAATTTACCTGCTGCGGGCACTCTCAACCGGGATGTAGATGCTCTGTCCTAGATCCATCCTTTTGACCATCCTTCTTGCATCAAAATATGCCTGACCATAGCTTTCCCCCAGTGCAGGATGCATTATGACTCACCAGCTGTAGATTTAAGCTCCTCCACATTTTGTGTTTACTCTGCAAAATATTGGGTCTTATGGCTCATAGCACCTTGCAGTTTTGTTCAATATTTAGACACCTGTGTTTACTCTTCTTCCGTTGTTATCCATGTATAATGTGCTGGGTGCACTATCAGTGGTATTCCTCTGTTTGGTTTTCCTAATGCAGTTAGATAAGGCTTTAATGATGGCAACAGCGAAGACGACGACGACAACTTGTTATATTTTAGTCAATCATTAAACATTGCCCAAACATTGTTGGCCTATTTTATTGTAATTTTTTGTATGCGCCATGGCAGAATTATACAATTCTGAGCCATACGATACATGCAGTCAGTAGAAGTGATGGGTTCATATGCATCCAACATTTGTTATTTCAGGCTATATTTTGAATCAGCTGTTTTCTGGCTATGAGATGAAGATATATGATCTTCCCATCAGCGGGACTTCCTGCTGAATGCGCCATCTATTAGACTATAGTAGGGCCTAAGATCACATTAGTTTGGAATTTGGACAACGGAATGTTTGAATATCCAAGTAAACTATAACATAAGCTTAGTGGATAATAGCATAAATTGTCTCTCCATCACCTCATCACCTTGTGTAGTTGTCAGTTGCCAATGTGGTCAAGATCAAAACAGTCAACTTGAAACACAGAGTAAGAAATTACATGTGAAATCCAGACCTTTCATCTCAAGGGTGCCTTGGCAGGATCAAGAATGTGCCATCCGCGGCCATAAAAGGGCTGGGTGCAGATTGACCATACCAGACTCTCGAGCTGATTGGGCCTAGTAGTAAAAGTTAGAGTAAATGTACGCACATGATGTGATGTAATGCTTTTACTTCTAGATGAAAAGAAGTGGAATGGAAAAGTTAACTTATGACGAGACATTACTAATTATTCACTTCACCACGTCTTTTATTTATTTTTTTCAAATTTTTTTTAATAAATTATGAGATAGTAAACATAATGACAAAAAGAAGCTCTTAATCTACGCTCCCTCTGCATGTACTTTGTTTTTCCTCTTTTTACTCTTCACATATAGGCCTCTTTCTTTAGTAGAATTCCTGTCAATTCCTGATAGAAAATGTAGTGGTTGGGTTTTTTGGGACTCCTTGGTATTTCCAAATTCCTTGTTTCTTTTCAAGAAATTTTGAATTCCAGCAAATGAAAAGTCTCAATTGGCCTGTAAGAATTCAACAATCTCACCCTCTTTGCATTTTGGTGGAATTCCTGAATGCTTAGTCTAAAGGAGCATCTAGGAATTCCATCTTATCTGGCAATTCAGGAATTCCTTAGATATGAATTCCTTGAATTCTACTCAATGAATAATGTCCATAAGATGTTTCAAAATTTGAATTCCTATTATCCAAACAAGAACTTTAATATACTTTTACTTATACTTTAATATACCTTAATTTTTACAATTTTCATTATTTAACAGTCATCTCACCTTTACTACTCCGCAAATGTAAACAAATGGGCCCATGAGCCCGAGCCCAAACTCAAGCTTAACTTTACTATTGATCTCGAGCACAAAAAAAGTGAAGGCAACCCGAGCTCAACCTGGGCAAGCTTGGCTCGTTTACAGCTATCTAAATCTTTTAACGGATTGAACGGCCAACAACATGCCACGTGGCGTACTTTAAAAACTGTCGTGGGTTCGTCACACTAACACTGTCGTCAGGCTGCTCTTTTAAAGACGAGAAAAGGCTCGGGCCTCAGAGAGAAATGGCGATGGTTTCAATGGCGTTGTCTTCTTCCTTTCCAGCACTCGCCTCTGTCAACCCTCGGCGCCATCGGTAAAGCAAATCTCTCCACCCCCTCTATTCTAAAGTTTCAATCTTTCAAGGATTTGAGTGATCGAATTCGTTTCAGTTTCATTCGTGTTTTTGTATTTGAACATGAAATTCCTACCTTGTTTTTGAATGTTTGTGGGTTCTTCTGTCTTCTCTATCATAATGAAGAGAACCCCATTTTGGAATTTTGGTTTCTTTCTCTTTATCATCATCATCTTAGCTTTATCCCATCAATTTGGATCCTCCTTAATTGGTTCTACTCATGAAAACAAGTTAGGCATGTAGTTGAGTGCGTGCATTTGTGTGGTGCGGAGAAGAAAGAGCGCACAAGCTGCACAATTGACTTAACAGCGGTAAAGAAGAAAGTCTGAAGTTATGGTTGGTGGGCCCAAACACACTTGGGAATACCTCATCAACTTTTTCTGCGATTTGGTGCAACACTTTTCCTTGCGAAAAGAAGAGAAATTTGGACTAATTTTTGTCAGGGGGGGAATTGGTCTCTATTAAAACAATTTGATGAGATTAGAAACAAATGAGATGAGACCAAGTTTTAAGAATCTTATATCCTCTATAATAGGAAAGGAATGGGTGGGAATTAGTTGATGAGATTAGAAACAAATGAGATGAGGCCAAGTTTTAAGAATCTTATATCCTCTATAATAGGAAAGGAATGAGAATGAATCTCCATATAGGAAAACTCATGCCTAACCTCCGTCATGTACACTATGAGACCTGGGATATTTCAATATAGGCAACTTATCGCATTCATGCTTCGTAGGTTTTTTTTTTTTGGTAAAATCCATGTTCCTGCTTTATCTCCTGTATCTGGGCATCATAGTGCATACATAATATTTTATCTTTAGCAAGACTGCAAGAAGGTAGAGTGTCTAGGGAAGAGCTTTGAGGAGAGCTACTCTATAATCAGGGTGCCTACCTATACTTGGCCTTGGATCATGTGTATCGGATCTGAGATTCAAAATTTGATGTATTTGCAACCTTCATCAACAACAATCATTGCCTGATTCCATCTTTTTGGATCTTGTACTCTTATAATTCCACAGTCTAACGTGTTTTTCCTCACTAGTTCATCCAGTCATAATTGGTCTCCACCTTCTCCTAGTTCTATGTACTTGTAACCCTTTGACGCATCATTCATGAGCTAGTTCCAGCCTTCTGTGTATAATGCAAATGCCCAAACTGTTAAACATCAACATTCATTGTTTTCATTTCCTTTTATTGAAGCTACTAGTAGGTTCCTTCTTACGTGCTCATTCTTGTTTCATATAAATTGCATTCTTTTTAAGTTCATAGAAGTTGATTACTCTGCATGCTTATTCTTTATGAAATGTCCACGAACAACGAGATCTTGCATTCACAAGTTTGGTATTTCTGCTGCTAATACTGATGGAACTTGTTAAAGCATTGTGCTTCATGACGTTTCTTGTCTTGAACAGAGACATTAACATGGCTTTTGCGAGCTTAAGCCAAGAAACCAGTTCTTCAGGGGTGCAGATAACAGAAGGAACAGGCAAACTACCCAAGGTTCTGCTTAAGTCTGTTCATGGTAGGTGAGTCTTCTCTCTCTCTCTCTCTCTCTCTCTCTCTCTCTCGATAAAAGGGGTTAAAAGGGGTTTTGGTGTATGCATTGCACTTTTTCCATTCTCTCTTTTTCTCTCATGCTTGCATTTATATTATATCATCTTTGGGTGGAGGTTAATGTGCATATATGTATGTATGTATATACTTGTAAAGGGCTTTCAGATCAACACCATAAAATGGAAATAGTAGATGGGCATGGTGCAGTGCCTGTTGTAAGTACTTCACATATATCAAACCATTTGATTGCGTTTTCTTTGTATCGTAGTTCCCTACCTTGCCCACCCCTTTTTTTTTCTTTTTCTTTTCTTTTTTAATGTTATAGATTATTGTCAGCACTTATAATTTGTGGTGCTTTTGAGTTCCAAATGAAGTACAATGGGGATCTTTGGATAACATATCAACCTACTTATGGACAGTCCAATATTGTGTGCTATGGACATGATTTATGGAATTCATGGTCTATGTTTCATTTTATAAAAGTATAGGGGCTTTATGACTATTTTTATAAGAGTATAGGTCCTGTAGGAATCAGAGACACAATAGAGCAGAGGTTTTGGTGATTAGGGAGGTTCTTGAGGATCTTTAGGACAAACTTTCTGGGAAGGCTGGTGCTGGAGGGAGATTAAAAAATGTGACAAAATGGGCATGAATGAAAGAAGAAGCTTTCTTGTAGCTATTGTTTATCATGAAGAAGATACACTCATTGGTGGAGGAAAACTTGTGAGCTTCAACATGTGGGACTTAGGAGAAGCAAATGAGATAGTTGATGTGTGTGTGTGAAGCGATCAATGTCCCCCCCCCCCCCCCCCCCCCCCAACCAAAAAAAAAAAAAAACTCAGACTATTATTCCATTTGCAAGAAAATTCTACTTCAATTTGTCTTTGATAATTGCAAGTGTTGTTCTAAGGCTTTATATCTCTATCAAGTGGTATAGGAGCTACAACCCAACGGGTCAGAACCTGAACCCCTCCCTAAACTGGGGTTGAGTTTTTGTCTCAAACCTGTCAAAACCACCAGCAAATCTGCCTGGTCTCCCCTAAATAGGGTGGATTGGGGAGGGTCATTCATTCAACCTGAGCTATTCCCATCCCTACTCTTAGTCTTTGCATTAACCATATCAAGTGGTCTTAGATCTAGTCCCATGGATGCAATTCGGATTTATACCTGGTTTCATACACTTCAAACCTTATTGATTTGAATATAGATGCTATGCATCTGGGATGCAAACTCGGATTTATACCCAATTTCATACACTTCAAACCTTATTGATTTGAATATGGATGCTTATGGATCTGTCCCATTCACAATGTATTCTCTCTCTCTCTCTCTCTCTCAGATACGTTTGTATACACACACACGGTCTTACATTATCTTCTGCCACTCATCTCTTTTATTCTACCATCTACCAGAAAATTTTGTTCTTTCTATTTTCATCAATTACGGGATGAACATTTAGGGTTTATATCGTGGTATAAGGGTTTTTTTTCAAGGATTTAAAATTCCTTACATGAATGTTTTAAAATATTGGCGATGTTTCTTTCCAGTTTTCTTTCTTTTAATATTTTATTTTTTCAAATTTATCATCTAATTAGATAGGCAGTTGACCTAAGATTGATGGGATGAGGCAAAGAATGTAATGATGGTGGTGATAATTGGATTTGCCGAGTTGGATTATTCTTAGCCAGTATCTTTTAAGTGTGGAGTCCTTTCATGGTTTGTTCTGTTTTTTCTGGACACAGCTAGTTGACGTTGATATATCAACTCCTGAAATAGGAAATGTTGGGACCTTTTGCCTCTGTGAACAAGTTTAGTCCAGGTTCAAATTTCATCCTATTAATTTATTGTTATGAAAAATTGTCAGAACCATGTATTGATTTCTCACAAACTTCGAGAGCATTAATTGTTGCATGTTGTTGTCGCCATTGTTATTATATTTATTTATTTGTAAGGTGACTTGAACCCACAACCTCAAGGTTGCCATAACGAGCACCTCATTCTGTGCCACAGGCTCTTTTCAAATTGTTGCATATTATTAAAGATATAGTCCGAAGTTCTTGGTCTCACCATCTGTCTTGGTCTCACCATCTGTCAGTGAATCTTCAACTTGCAGTGAGGCTGAGATCTACTTATTTGGAGGTTGTATTACATCTTGGAAAGTTTCAAATGGAAGGGATCTCCTTTTTGTCCGACCAGATGCTGTGTTCAATGGGAAAAAACCCATCAGGTGAATATGGCTACTCTTCTCACAGCATTAACTTGTTTCCTATGCCTTTGTTGTGTTCCTAATCTTCAAAATCATTTATCAATCACTTCAATTTTAATGCCTCACTTCCACTGAAGTCCTACTATGGCTGTCTTTGGTGTTGTTTTCAGCATTTTCGAAAAAAACTGTTGTATAGGTAACATGATTGTCACAGTTGCGAGCTATAAAAATCAAGGGTTCTTTAACTCAGATCAGGGTGACTCGATCACATATATTTGATTGATTACTTTGAATGAATTCAAGTGGTATTATGTGGTTGTGTCAGATTCTCTCAGTCAGAAGAATAGTACCTCTGATTTTTGAGTGTTTTAGAATCTTCAACAAAATGTGGTTTTCACCTTGCAAAACCCCAGTGCAAAAGGATCCCAAAAGCCTCCAACATCATCTTACAACAAGAAAATGTGGGTAGGGGCTAGCTTGCATGACTTTTTTTGAACCATGTAGGTTCAATATAATGTTTTCCAATCAACATTATTTCATCACCCTGCAACCCTTTCATTTCAATGTCTTGTTACGTTAATGTGAGTGTCAATCATGAATCTGATGACTTCTGTGCTGGAATTAGTGGAGGCATCCCACATTGTTTCCCCCAGTTTGGACCTGGTCCCATGCAGCAGGTATGGTCCCCTTTCTCACATTGTTTTTTAAAATTTTTACATTTTGGTTTTACAATACACCCACATAGCATATATTTTTATCCATCTCCCTTCTTTTGAGTTCTTACTTTTCAATGTCTATGTGGTATGAATGTTTTGCACTTATTATTAGAAGAAACAGAAAAGACAGAATAAAGGGCATAATATTGATTGAAAAGAAATATGAAAAAATATAAAAGAAAAAGAAAAAAGTCCAAAGGAAACAGAAGAGTGAGGGCAACTTTTTCGTATTATTGACCAAAGTACTCCACTGGGCTTACATAGCATCGTATATCTGTTTCAGTCAATTAAATCATTTTGATTTTCTTTCTGACACAGTCACTTATGCGTGTCACCCTCTAATCTAAATGCCACCTGCTCGGTATGGTATCCTAGCTATCAACTGCTTGACAAAACTGCATCTTGTTAGAAAATGTGTAGGTCAAGATGTGTAACTCTTCATATTAAAAAATTTATAATTCTAATTATCTGATGTTGGTAGAAAAAAAATGTTTCCAGAATGTTAGTTACTATATATTTCTCAATTATTCTGTTTCCGAATGAAAATTTTGGTCCTTAATGTTTGTTTTACAGCATGGATTTGCAAGGAACATGGATTGGTCCATTGCTGATTCCGAAAACATTGAAGGAAATCCAATCTTAACTTTAGAGCTGAAGGATAGTCCCTACAGTCGCTCTATGTGGGATTTTAGCTTTCAAGCCTTGTTCAAGGTAATAATCTTATGTGCCCGATTTTCAGAGGTTGAAGTTGGCATCCATGATTGTAGTTGGTTTTCAACTTCTGCTTTACAGTTCTTTTTTCTCCCCCTTTTTCTCCTTTGCTTTTATGTTTTCAAAGACAAATTCATAGTTCATGCTTCATGTTTGTGGATTGCTGTTATATTTCTTTTTGCTTGCTTTCTGATGCTTGGATGATAACATCAACTTATTATTATTGACTGTACCTATAAACTTGTTGCAGGTCATGCTAAATTCTAAGAGCCTTTCAACAAAATTAACTATCACAAATACCGACCAAAAAACCTTCTCTTTCAACAGTGCTTTGCACACTTACTTCAGTGTAAGAATTTTTAATTGATTGCTTGTTGTATCTGAATATCCTTTTCTATCTCTTTTTTCTTTCAATTGGTAGCTGGTATTGAGACCATAAATTTTGCTTTTTGAGCTGTCTGTTGACTCAGCAATATGTAATATGCTTGGGATGCACATTTATAACCCATATTAAATATTGTGACCTTTATGTAGTTTGTTTCTTTTGTCTTTGTCCTTTCCCTTTGTGTTGAAATAAAATTGATCTCTTATGTAGTTTGTCCTTTTGTATTTGTATTTTCCCTTTGTGTTGAAATAAAATTTCATTGTTATAAAAAAAAAAAATATTGTGACCTTTATCTTTCAAGATATCTATGTTTATGTGAGATTGTTGCCAAATTATGCAGGCTTCTGTGACAGGGGCTTCAGTGAAAGGACTGAAAGGGTGCAAGACATTGAACAAGGATCTAGATCCTTCTAATCCTTCTGAAGGAAAGGAGGAGAGGTCCGCATTGTCTCTCCCATTGATCTTATCTTGTGCTATATATCCTTAAAGCAATCAATTTTTATGAGGTTTGCTGAAATTTTGTTTCACTTCATTCCCATCCCCCGGCTGGCAGATGTTCATGCTTTAGCCAGGCAGAAACCATAATGTTGCTCATCTGATCCCAGGAATAAGCCAGTTTATTCAACAGATAGGCATCTCATGTAAAGATGGATGCAAACTCTTAGTCATCTTAGCCCCAACCATCCATTTGTTTCATATATTAGTGGCCAACAGATCAAGTAGTCTGACCTGCTATGATACTCGGATACTTCAGAGAAGGTCATCTATCATGTTGTATCGCATCCAATACTTCACCTTTATGTCCTTTATGGCTTTATGTGTAAAATCCGCGTCCCTATATCCATGGCTTGTCCCTAACATGTGCATATGCTCGGCATCATACCTGACCTGACATTTGGCTTAGCTTAGAGCATCTGCCTGATGGTCCCATCTTAAGGATGGCTCAGATAGGTATCCCACTTTGAAAGGCTTTATTTTTATTATCTTTAATTCTTTATCAAGTTTTACAGCAAAATTTGAAAATCCCAATGAAAACGTTTTGACTTTATAGTTATGCATGACATAATTAGAAAAGTATAGTTTCTTTTCTTACTCTTACCTATTTATTGTGATGCAGGGAGGTGGTGACGTTTCCAGGATTTGTTGATTGCATTTACCTTGATGCGCCGAATGAGCTGAAACTTGACAACGGCTTGGGTGACACAGTATTGATAAAAAATACTAAGTATGTAATGTAGGCCTTCCCTTGTTATCAGTAGCTTGGTTTTTGTCCCTACTTTCTTGGCTGCTCTTTGGATGTTTCCACATGCCTTTTAATATTTCTCATCACTTCACAGCTGGTCAGATGCTGTTTTGTGGAATCCACACTTGCAGATGGAAGCTTGCTACAAAGATTTCGTCTGTGTTGAGAATGCGAAGGTATGGACTCTCTCTCTATCTCTCTCTCTCTCTCTCAACGGAACTAGAATATTTGGAATACGTAAAAAATTGATATTGCTCTTACCGTGTTTTAGATAGGAAATGTCCAATTGGAGCCTGAGCAGTCATGGGTTGCAGAGCAGGAGATGAGCATTTGCTGAACGGAGCTACGGTGCCGCCTTTTGAAATCATGGAAATGTGTATTGAGTAAAATACTGGAGAATTGTTCTATGCTGTATTCAGGTTTTTAAGATAAAAATTATAAAAAATAAAAAGCATCCATCATTTTTTTTTTGGTCCCCAATCCTATTGGGTTGATTCATGCAATCTATCCATTCTTGTATTAGTTGTTAAAAGAACAGGAAATCTTCTTCACATCACTAATGACCCATGACTATGAGCCTTAACATATCAACTATAATCCCTGAACAATCTGCTAAACCTTGTCTGAAGGTGCTCCCTCTCTTTTGATGGTAATGTGGACTATATTGATTCCAGACATTTCGACTGGATCTATCTCCTGCATAAAAACCCAGAAAAGGGGGTGGATTATCAAGAGACTTCCAGTCTTATTCACTTGTGCTATACAGGTATGTCCTTCAAAGTTTGACCCCTTTATTTTCTAATTTTTCCCAGTTTATTGACTGGGTAGACTGTAAATTAATCAAAGCACCTCCCTTCCATAATGACACTTGGTATGACAGTGGGACCATGGCTGTACTTATCATTTAAATTGGGGGTTCACAGCCAACAAAAGATCAGTTTCATGCGACACTATTAACCATCCATATCTTGATTGATGATTGTAATTCTTGTGACTATCCACAACTCCCATTATTTCAATCCCTTTGTTGATCTTTATGGAAAAATGATTGTTGAAGGACCTGGTTTTAAGTATGGTGAAGGAGCCCAAGTGTTAACATTTTAGCACCAGTCACAGAATGATCAGTGCAGAAAATTGGGCCTCGATCGATCCCATGGGCCAAAATTCAACCTAATATAGTCCTGGCTGGCCCAATCCATGAAGACCTTTAAGAGACTGCCTCATATAAATATAAATTTCAAAACTATAAATATTTTGAAAAATAGAAGATGTAATAATAAATCTAAAGAAGTGCAATCTATTTAAAGATTTGAATCAAGATACATCAGAATGGAGAGGCAGAATTCAAGCCAATCCCACATGATTGGGACAAGTACTGTGGCTGACACAGTGATTCCGGAAAAAATAATAATAAAGGACATCTTTGTAAAGGAAATTCAAAACTTACTAGTTTTGTTTTGGCTGAAAGAGGATATTATATTAATAAAGGGACTTGATTACAAAAGACCTTGCTCGTATATTTGAAAACAGAGGAGGAAACACTGTGCGAAAATACATCAAACACTGTTGACAAAAGATGGAGTATGCTCATCATGGAGCCTGTAGGTTTTTTTTTATGACAAGTCTGCTAACAGAGTCAAGTGAAATAAAGGTTTCGTTTCTACTTACTAGAGTCAAGTAACAAAAAGGAGATAATCTATGGGCCTTCAACAACTTATGGCACGCACACCAAGAAGACCAAAACATCCAAAACACCCACGCTGAAGCAAAATATATATAAAGCCAAATCCCTAGCTCTCCAATAGAACTGTCTGACCTTGTCTTCGCCCTTCTTTGGTCCCATGTACTTCTTGAATCGGACCATCTGATCCGTCCCCTGAGTCCAGCTCGTGTGGCCCACTGAGATATAAGTGTCTCAATAAAAGAAGGGCATATTGAAAGGTCTTCTTATAGATAAGTGGGATCCAAAAAAAAATCAAGCCCACCAGATTATCCTAGCCATTGACAGATCAACCTTAAAATTTAATAGCACTTTAAATGTAGATTTTCTTGATATCCAATCAATGGCGAGTGAGTATAAAATTAGACTTGATGACAGATTATGGGATCAAAAGACTATCAAATGGCTGCATTGATGAAAGGTTGGCCCTACAGTGCTGGATTGCAGCTACAATGTCTCACAGGCAGAACTATATCCCCTACAATGTGTGTGACAAATAATTTATTTCAAGTCCAAGGACCCAAATATCATTAGATCCAATTTAGAAGACCTAATCCCAGACCCAAAAATGGATGGGTCTGAAATATGTCCCTGCAACTATATTTTCATGGTTCGGGCCCAGTAAATGGGTAGCTGTTGCTAATTCGTATTTGGGGTCTAACTAGGAGAGCCAAAAGTTAATGGATCCAAAAAAGTACCTGAACTTTATTTTGATGGGATCATTTAGTTGAGGCCCGCCTTGTAGAATTTTCTCCTACGAGCAGATGGTAAGTGAAGTCCTATTTGGGCCCACTTTTGATTAGTACAACTCATTTTACCCCTTATCCTGATAAGCCGGCACATCCAATTTTATGCTTACCAGCCTTTTCTCCCATTAAAAAATCTTTGATCAGAAGAGCATTAAATTTTAAGTCATTTAAACCCATGGCTAAGATAATCTAATGGGGTTTATGTTTGGCATGACCCTTATTTACAAAGATACATTTTCATCTATCCTTGCTCCAATATTGGAATGCATCCAAATGGGCCACACAAATTAGACGACTATGGTGGAGTAAGTGGTTTGCCTAGAGGTGAAAATCTTCTCATAGAGAGAATATTCTCCAACGAGCAGATTGCATGTGCAGTTGAGCTCTTTGGGCCCGCCTTTGACCCCTTTTTATACTTTGGTCATCCCATCCCATGATTCAACAACAACCCAATTTTACAATCATGAAACCTTCACTTAACACTGGATTAAATCTAAAAGGATCTTTAGTTAAATGGCATTAACTTTTTAATTAAAAGCGAGGATGATTTGGTGAGGCTAATTTCTCGTCATGAGGAGACCTTTCAACCTGCCCAACTATTGAAAAATTTTCCACCAATTCCTACAGCGTCAGGCACGGATAGGAATGGACCATAGAGCGCAAGAGAGAGGCAGGACAATATTCTCTTAGGAGCATCTACATATTGTAAATGTGGAATCCAGCTGATGAGACCCGCTTAATGCATTTTTATCATTACGGACTAGCAACAACGCCCCGTGCTTAGCCCGGGGCAAAAAGTAAGATATTACATATTTAATTTATGAAATATCAAAATTAATTATAAACATATAAGAATATATTCATACATATTTATATAAAAACAGTCAACACATTTTCAATCATAAATACAAGTGTTATCTTCACATAGGTCAATGGTTATTTCAATCCCTCCGCACAAATTTCTTATCTTGAAGTAGCACCAATACAATTTTAGAATCGATCAAACCGTTTTTTAGCTCTAGATTTTTTTAAAAAAAATGTATAAACATCTTAATTTTAAAAGCCATAAATTATGAGACTTTAAAACCACAGGCTAGTATTATTTGATCCCAGTAATAATTGGCCCACCTTGTATCAGTGTATATATCTCTTAATTATGGGTCCATGTAGGCCCACGAAAGTGTAATTATGGTGGGGGCAAACCTAGGGTCATTTGTCTATATAATCATATCAGAAAATGATGCCTATAAGATTCAATAAAAAAAAGCTTCAACCTCAAAATATTTTTATCACAAGCCCATCTATGAGGTGGTCTACCAGAAGGTCGGGTATGATTTTCGTTTAAATGTGACAATCTCTGAATAGAGTAGAGCTCTATTTGGAAACTAAAAGAAAATCATAATGTGAATTGTTGAAAGGTGGGCCCCAAATATTAAAATAAAAAGATGACAATCTTGAGAGGATGGAAGATAGATGGTGTTCAGAGAGAGAATAATCTATAATCCATATTGACCTAGAAAACTATATCTATGCATAATCCATGAGTAGGTCCCACTGCAGACAACGGCCAATAGGCTTGCCTCCCTCCATCAGTGGGGCCCACTCTTAGAAAAAAGGGGTTAAGAGAAGGCTATTGAGATTTCATCCAATATTAGTGTCCAATCTTGAAATATATTTAATACGAACTGGTGCCCACTATTGGATCCATCCATTTAGGGAAAAAAACTAAAAGGAGAGTAAATGAGCAACCGTTTGGATTTCAATCATCGGTAGGGCCCACAAAATATATTTCACATGAGACTCATTGATGATTGAAGATTTAAAGAAAAGAAAACAAACCTACTGTAAATATTTTCTTATAATTTGGATAATGGCAAGAAATAGGACTCAAATTCAAACGTTCATAATCAGAGAGGTTTTAGGAGAGAAATAGTAGCCATCTTTGAAAAGAGAAACTTCTTAGAGATGATGTGGCATCCCTCAAAGCCCAAAGAGACTTTTTAGGGATGAGATGGCACCCCTTACACCCACCTCCCCCTTTTGCTTTAA
Organism: Cinnamomum chago; assembly: GCA_038049695.1. Lineage (NCBI taxonomy): Eukaryota > Viridiplantae > Streptophyta > Magnoliopsida > Laurales > Lauraceae > Cinnamomum > Cinnamomum chago. The sequence goes on from CP142451.1 coordinate 113,512,494, forward strand.
TATATATAACTAGCAACAAACGCCCGTGCTGAGCCTGGGCTAAAACAAAGATATAATAAATTATTATAATAATTAAAACCATAAAAAAAGAATCCACTATTATTATTTTTAAGAATTTTTAGAAGAAAATAAAGTGAAAAAAAAGATTTTAAGATTTTATGGTAAAAGGAAGAAATTATCGTGAAAAATAATAATGAGAATCTTGTAATATCGCACCTATACAATCTTTGTAAATTGAAAAAATGCATGGGTTGAAAGTCTCTACTAAAAAAGAGAAAATTCTAGAGCAAAAAGAAAAAATGTTACCATTCAAAGAAGGAAAAAAATGAGAAAAGAAAAAATAAATGCATCCATTTTCCTATCAATACTCGACTGGGGCTCGGTCTGTTAGGTATATCGTGTGGAGTGTGAGTGTGGCTAAAATGAGTCTCACACCAATGCCCCAAAACACTACCCACTCGTTTTGAGCCTACTTACCATTAGAACACGCCTACTTGAAAATGCAAATCAAATGCACATCCAACCCAAACACTTAAGAGAGAGAGAGAGACACGTGTAGAATCCTTTTATTCTACATCAATGTCCTATGTTTATTTAATATATAAAAAAACGATCCAAGGAAAAAAGGTCCCTCGCATGGGATCTATACCTGGTGCAAGCGAATGATAGAGAGGGCAATTTAGTTACTTTCATCAATGTTGAAGCTCTGGATTTTACATGAATGTTGAAGCATCAAAACTAACCTCATTGCAAGCATGTGCAATAAGTTTTATAATTTAGAAGTTCATTAAAGTAACGGCATATTGTAGGAATTTCAATTGGCCGGTTTACAGACTGACCCATTTCTACTATCAATATGGATTGAATGGCCTGAGTTCAGGTGTATATCAGGTCCTAGATACTAAGTTCGAGCCTGCCTACTCAAAAAATATGGGTGGGTTGAGACTGCCTAAGGCGAGGGTCAGACTAAGGTTTGAGTCCAAGTGCACATAGGATCATCCCAGCTCAAACCACACGATAAAAAAGTATTGAAAATATATGACAGCTCTTTGAAGGCCTTAGTTCAACAAAGGCTCAAGTCCATTTAACATTTGAGTCAGGTTGATAAATTCTATGAGGTGGTCCCACTGAGATGGTGCATGGGTTAGATTTATTAAATTCTCTAAAACTTTTGTGGAGTAACACATAAGTGAAAGAGATTGTTATTTTTGGATCATAAGATCTACATAGTAAGCCTTCTTAGAAGGGTCTTTTGTGTTATTTTTGAAAGATTAACTTTAATTTTTAGGGGATATTGATTGAGAGACTTTAGGAGATAGAAGATAGAAGATATGGATAGATACTTTTGGAGAAAAAATAGTGGGCTCCTTAAATCGCTCTTAGTTTTTTTGTGTATATTTATTTAAAAGGAGAATTCCTTCAATGCTGATATGGCACCCTCCACAGCACACCTCTCCATTTGCTTTAATATAATGCCCTACGAAAAAGTATCTTTGATGGATAAGAATCACGCAAAAATATCAGCTTCATCCTAACCCTTAACTTTACGATGGGTTAAGCACACGCACTGATCAAAAGTGCACACTAGAAAATCGTACGGACTGCATATAGGGTCCTAGGACGATATTGATATCCAGAATAACAAACTTAGTTGCTTGTTTGTACCAATTTGGAGGGTGCATGGGAAAGAATTTGTTTTCGTTTTTGAGTAAATGAGGTGTCATTGATTTGACATTTCACCCTCACGTGGCACCCTGAGTGATCCAACCAGGTTTCCCCATCCGTTGTTGGGCATACACAAACTTACAACGCCTTCTTTGGGAGTTGGGACACACACAAACAGACAGGTTGCTTCTTGTGTAGAGAGAGAGGGAGAGGCCCGAGAGGGAGAGGCCCGAGAGGGAGAGATGGGTTCTACAATTCAAGTGGTGGGCGTTGTGGGTGGTGGGCAAATGGGGTCGGGAATCGCACAGCTGGCTCTTACCGCCGGTTTGGATGCTATACTTGTCGATTCAGACCCAGATGCTCTGATTCGAGCAACCACTTCGATCAACGACTCAATCACTCGCCTCATCACCAAGGGAAGCCTCTCTCAGGTTTTCTCTTTCTCAAATTTTTTTTTTTTTTTCTTTAACCATGTTTCCAATAAGAGTAGTTGTAAATCAACAATAGGAAGTGAACATCTGATTGAGTGAGCCTTCTGGGGTGGTATCAAATGGGAAATATATTAGAACTAGAGAGATGTGAATGGGGTTGATTATGATACCCTCTTGTTAGTAGAGGGGATTGAACATTTTGTTGTTGTTGTTGTTAATTAATAGGAGTTGGGGTCTAATTGTTTTGTGGAGTTTTGTTGAGTTGTGATATGGGGATGCTAAGATGGATATGTGGAGGTATATTATTTGTGATCTGTGGTTGGGTTCATGTGATAAATATTATGGAGTTTCACTTGAGATAGTTTGGACATTTTTTGGGGGCTTGTAAGACCAGAGCAACGCTGTAGGAAGAATGTAAAAAGGGTTTGTTTGGTTAAAGAATCCAAGAAATAACTACATAGAATATGATGGGCTGGCAATGAGTTGGATTGTATATTCATATCCCAAAAGCAAAATTCAAGAATGGAACAGTGAGTTGTGTAATTTCTTTGAAATTTGATACATCTCACTGGCTACCAAAAAATTGAATTTAGAGGACAGGAGTTTTCCTTGTTTCATCATGGTCCCCCTAGAATCTGGAAATTTGCAACATTAGATTTCTCTCTTAAATTCTCCAACCAAACAGACCAAGCACAGGTTACTTTGGGAAGGGAGAGGCCGATAAAGGTGTGGATAGAAGGGGCATGACGAGTTTGAAGTGTGTTTTTCAAGTATAAGGAGCTACTTTATCTTAGAACTGTCTTTAAAGTTCCTTACTTCTAAAGATTAAAGCAAAATATGCATCTCCGTGTGCTACAAAGTTGCAAGTTCAAACTATTTCTGTATTAGATGCCTGAATAAAGCGCAGCTGGTCTTGTGATTGACTACCCATCATAAAGTCCTTCCCAGCAATCTGAAGGTGCCTCCAAGAGGTCTGCCTTGGATCTTGTTGAAATGTTTTAGCTTACGAAGTTCTACGGTTGAAGAATCTGTCTTCTTGGTGTTTGTATCTCGTCAAATTAGACGCCAACCTTTTATGCTTTACAAATACATGCTATGCATTTTTCTCTTGCTAGAAGAAATTATTCTGTGAATGGCCTCATGTATGTTGCATGTTGCATACTTGTTGTCTTATATAGTTGTATTGATATATAAATATAAATTCTGCTAATGTATTTTCCTCTTGACTACTTAGTCTCTAGGTAGTGATGCTTTGAGACGTCTTAGATGTACGTTGAATTTGGAAGATCTCCAATCTGCTGATGTTATCATTGAAGCCATTGTAGAATCTGAAGTAGTGAAGAAGAAGCTATTTTCTGAAATAGACAAGATCGCAAAAGATTCTGCGATTTTGGCTTCCAACACAAGTTCCATCTCCATTACTCGTCTAGCATCAGCAACTAGCCGCCCATGCCAGGTTTTCTTCATGACTTTATTTAATTTGTTTTCTATTGAAACTTTCTTTTCTGATCCTTATTTTTTTCTTGGCAGAAAGATTTATTTCAGCTTGAATTTGGCTCTGTTTCATGAATTCTTTCTTTGATTCAAGGCAGACTTCTTCAGATAATTATATAACATCATCTTGCGGAGTGGATTTTTGAACTAGGGATGCTTTTATTTATTTCATGGTCTAAACTTTCATCAACATTATCCTAGCCCCATCCCATCTATTTGGGATTTTTTTTTTAATTTTTTGAATAATAACATTCATTAAGAGAAACCAGCCGGTAGCAGCGAGCTATACTGACCTAAGCCCCCAAAACCTGAAAAACAGGCAATCAGACAATAAAGCAAAAGCAGGAAAAACGGCTCCACCCTCTACATCAATAGAACAAAGGCCACAAAAACCATACGATAAAAAATAGCTAAAACAGACAAGTAACAAATAATAAAGAGGCCACCCCCCTCTGTTTGAACAGAAAGATGTCTGATGAAAAGCCATGGAAGTTTGGGAGGATAGATGCCCAGGAGGCAACAAGGAATCTCTATTTTTCAAACAGACCCTTAACTTTTGAAGACTTGCCTTGCATCTGCAGTTTCTTTCTTTCCAAATAACCCAAACAGTTTTCAGGAATGTAGATCTCCACATAATCCTACCCTTTGAAGAACCAACTGCCACCCAAGAATAGCCAAATTCCCAAAGAATCATGCAACAAATCTGATTCGCCACCTTACAATTAAAGAAGATGATTTGACTGTTTCTTCTGCTTCAAGGAACATGGGACAGGCATTGACTATGATTAACCTGCGACAGTGGAGATTATCCATGGTAAGAATTGCTCGTGAAGGGCTAACCAACAGAAAGAAAAGCAGCCTAGGAGGATCCTTTGATTTCCAAAGAAAATTTTGAGCAGACTAGCAGCCCCAGGACATCTAGGAAAAAGGTCATAAAGAAGGAAGCAGCCGAAAAGATACCATCCTTGGCAGGGGACCAAAATCTTGAATCTACACCCAAACCTTGGGAGGATATTTAGCTAAGAAGATGAAGAGGAGAAAAACTGACTTTCCTCTGTCTGCCAAATTTCTCTTGAAGATTGGGCCCTGATGAACTTGATCTCCATCTTTCATCATATAGGTACTGGCCTTAGCCTTTGGTTTGCTAGCACAAGATAATAAATCCAGGAAGCATGTTGCCAAGGAGCAATCCCCCACCCAGGTATCAAGCCAGAAAAGAATCTTGTCACCAGATCTAACCTTAAACTTGATGTTTGCTTTGAAGCTCCAGAGGCCTCTGGTGCAGTAATTTGGATCTTTAATATCCCATCCATTCCTAGCCGCACCATATTTGGCCAAGATAAAATGTCAAAGGCTATCTTGGTCTGCATCTGTCCTTCATAACCATTTCCTCAAAAGGTTCTGATTCATATGTTTAATGGGCTTAAATCCAAAGCCCCCTTCCCTCTTAGGCTTGCCCAGATGACTAGATGGGATTTTTCTTGAGACCCTTACCTTGCCATAGGAAGTCCCTCTGCAACCTTTCTATACGGTTCACCATTGAATTCAGACATCTGAAAATGGACATAAATTATACTGGAAGATTAAATAGAGACAACTAAATTAACATAATTCTCCTTCCGAGAGATAATACTTAGCCTTACATATCACCGGATTCTTATCTTATCTTTCCAGCACCAGATCCCAAAGGGCTTTGGAAGCATTGCCCAAATAGAGAGACCACCCCAAGTACGAAGCTGGTAATAAGGAACCAACTCTACACCCCATGGTATCCGCTAAGCAAGAGAGAAGATGACTTTCTACTCTGATCCCAATCACTCTTGAAGAAATTGACCTTTAAAGCCAGACTCCGCCTCAAAACATAGAAAATTTGCTTAAATCATCTACAAATTGTAAATGACTTGCGATCGGAGCTCCAGGAGCTGGTTTGAAACCTCAAATCAAATCATCCTCAACCTCCATCGTCACCATACAACAAAGGATCTCACTGACAATTACGAGTAGAAAAGGAGGAAGGGGGATCACCTTGCCTTGAGAGTCTTTGAACCAGGAAGAAGCCTTTGGGGGAACCGTTCTCGAGGATGAAAAAACTGGTTTATGAAACGCACTCTTGAATCCAACTCTTCCATTTGCTATTGAAACATATTCTCTACAGGAGGTATTGAAGCTATCATCAGCCTTTTCAAAAGCCAGCTTACAAATCACACCTGACAACCTCCTTCCCGCCTTAGTTTGTTATGGTATCAACGCTAAGGCAAGCGAAAATTGGGAAATTTGTTGTTTCCTTGAAGTGGACGATGGCTTCTTTTTATCGAGTTTACAACCTTAAGGAGAAAAGTTACAAATGTTGAAGGTAAAAAAGGGGTCAAACAAAGTTTGCTACAAATGTGGCTGAAGTGTAGCACTGTAGCTACAACTATTATCAGAAGGTAGAATTCACTGCTTATACAAGGTAATAGACATCCTATTGTTTTGTTCCTCGTGATCACTGCAATTAGTGGTCCCCACCCCTATTCTCTACACTACCCCTCAAATTCATGTCGAGAGGAATGAAGCAGCAGTTTATTGATGAGGAATGCTTGTTGGGATGAAGTCATAGCTTTGGCAATAAGTTTGCCAACTAATACTGCAAGGGGACATGTGTGAGGTTCCATAACCCCAGAGGTCACATATTGTCGAATAAAATGACAGCTGACCTCTATGTGTTTGAGCTGCTCGTTTATGACAGGGTTCAATGTTATCTGAAAGGTGCTGGTGTTGTCATGGTATCAGAGTTAGTCACTTAAGGATCTTTTGTGCTTTTATCTGAAGTTGATCTTCAGATCTGATCTCCTGAGAGACTTTGTGAGATCAGAAGACTCCATCAAATTTTGTTGTCATCCAGATCTGCTGGGCAGTGTCCTGACTGCTTCAGCAATTGGGAGTATTGAGAGATACACTGATGTTCTTCCTAGATCTCTCTGATTACATGATCAGTTGGAACTCAGGTTGCTTCAGCCTCTTCCTCATCCAACACCTTGTCAGCTCTTGTGATCAGCAACCAGAACTAACAGGTGGATTGACCAGATCAATAGTGGGCTCCACATCCATAAGAAGGTTTAAATCAGGAGGAGCTACTACAAGGGTCACATAATGATTCTGGGAATTTTGTTGACCTTTTTATTTAAATCTGCCACCTCCAGATTTTTTTTTAAAGATTTCCAGTAAGTTAGAATTTTCAGGACCTGATTCTGATCAGGACCGTCATTTTTCGTGACCCACCATCAGATTAACCTCAAACTTTGGCTGGAGGTGCGCTTCTTACCGGCCCTCCAATCGTTTTTCCACTGAGAAAATAGCCTTTTTTCATCTGTCCTGGCAGCCCTTCTGCAACAAGCAATCTAGGATGCCCAGGCCTGTTTTATTTTTTCGAGCTCTCCGCTGGATTTTCTGAGGATCATACATCCCTTTTTTTTTTTTTTTTTCAGTGTTTGGGGTCTTTTGATATATATATATATATATATATTTTTTTTTTTTTTTTTTTTTTTTTGGGTGTGTTTTTTGTGTTGGGTGGGGGGTGGGAGACTTACCGACTCATTTCCTGAAGGAGTTGTGGGAACTTCTTTGTATGCTGGTTGATGCTGTAATTCTTTTAGTTCTGTTTGAGCTTCTTTCATGTTGCTGATTCTTTTGGCATGTGTTCTCATACTGGGAGGGTTCTCTTATTTCTGAAGTTCCCTTATCTTCTTTAATATAATTGTTTCTGTTACCATAAGAAAAAATCTTTGGCATCTTTTATAGAAATCTTTAACTGCATAATTTCATGAGCTAGACAAGAAAAGGCATACAGTTCAAATCAAAGCTTCATTCTTTATAGATTTCATCCACTAAAGAATCTTATCATCTGTAGGTGATCGGTATGCATTTTATGAACCCCCCTCCAATAATGAAACTGGTCGAGATTGTGAGAGGTGCAGACACCTCAGATGCGGTCTTTGCTACTGTAAAAACATTGGCAGAAAGGTGAGTACTTGAATTCACTGACATTTAAGTACCAATTTTGTCTTCTTTTGTCCACTGTTGTTTCTAAGTGTCAATCCCCAGCTATATGGCCTAAGATGTTGATGATGATAATAATGATGTTTCAGAGTTCCAACCAAAAAATAAAACCAATGCCCCTTTGATATTTTTGCTGATTGATTAGTGTAATTGTACATCTAAGACCTTTGGAATTGTAGGTTCGGCAAGACGGTTATATGCTCTCAGGATTACCCTGGATTCATTGTAAACCGGATTCTGATGCCCATGATCAACGAAGCATTTTTTGCACTCTACACCGGCGTGGCAACAAAAGAGGACATTGACACCGGAATGAAACTGGGTACAAACCATCCAATGGGTCCTTTACAGCTTGCTGATTTCATTGGACTTGATGTCTGCCTCTCAATAATGAAGGTTCTTCATGCTGGACTGGGTGACAGCAAGTACCGCCCTTGCCCACTCCTAGTACAATATGTCGATGCAGGGCGCCTAGGGAGGAAGAGGGGCATTGGTGTATACTCCTACAATAGAGCACCAGAAAAAGCTAAACCATCGCCTCGGCTTTGATAGCTTCTTCAGGCATTGTGGGATGACCCAGAAATAGAAACTGAGTACCTAATGCCATCTCCAAAAATTTCTCAGGTAGGATGCAATATAAGATAAAAATAAATGCTACAAAAAAGGCGCTTTTGTTTGTTTGCTTGTACCTGATGCCATGTCCATAAATTTCTCTGATATGGATGCAATTTAAGATATAAATAAATGCAATGAGCACAAAATCTTGTAGACCTATTGCATTAGCACCTGCAGCAAACTCTTATCTGTTATCATGCCAAAGCAAGATGTATTCTAATCCTTGATTTCTGTCTATACTTCTGTAGATTTATTTTGTTTTCCTGTTTTCTTCCTCTTCTAAGTGAATCAGTTACTCTATTTCAGGGTTGCGAGTGGGATGGGGATATAAACGGGCCGGATCCTGGGTGGAACCATGGTCCATTAGAATCCATCATGGATCCTATATCTTGGATCTTGATCCAGTATCAATGGAAAACAGAACTTCTCACAAGTCGCAACCATAGCTAACTGGTCCAGTCTGATATTAGTCAGTATTTACCTAGAAACCCAATTTGATACCCTGTTCTGGCTTGCATTATCTGACATGAATGTGTCAGTCTCAAGCCTGTGGCCTGAATCTGGACTTCAATAGTTGATGGCTTGTCCAAGTCCAGCCTGGTCTGGCCAACTTGCAACTGTACTCCTTTTGTACAATTATGTGTTGGTGCTGAATTGATCCTTGGCAGAACTCTGGTGGGTACATAACTAATCACACAGATCAGACAATTTCAACTATTCATTTTGAGGATTTTTGACAAAAAGCAGAATGGATGTATAGAAGTCATAACTAACTGTCTCTTTTCCCCTTTAAAAGAAGTTTGCTCATCTGGAGTGTGTTCTCATGCTATAGAAATATTTGAGACAGCAAGAAAGAAGCTGATTATTGATCAAAATTAGAGTTTGGGACTCATGTAATTAAGCTCTTCACGTTAACCGGAATAAATTAGTGGGACAGATTTATGAGAACCATTATGATGCAGGGCCAAGCACAACCAGTACCAGATCTGGACCCATCTGACCCACCCCATGCGTCTAAATAATGAGCCAGGATACATTATCACAACAACTGGCTCTGGTCCACATGATTGCAAGCATCACAGATCAGCATTAGGCGAATACTTTTTTTTTTAAATGATCCTTGTTTCTGTTCTTATTTTATTAGAATTGGAGCTCTTACTTTAGAAAGGTTCACTTATTAGGATTTTAATTTTTGTTTGTGTATGGATTATTCTCTTTACAAGTTACATGTCTAGCAAAAAAAGAATAATAACAACAACAACAACAACAGGTCAACTCAAACTAAATTACCCTGGTTCAGATCCAATTGCCTTGGCAGATCAGTTCAAGAACTGCCACAACTTGTATTTTCCTTACCTTGAAACAAGATGGTCTTTTGATTATTCACCTTTCATGAGTAACAGCCTTCTTTTTTCACACCAAACAGTTGCTAAATCACTAGTACTGGAGCTCATCAGGATGCATGGTAGTATGTGTTTTGGCACAAAAGCAAGCATTTTATGTATGAAACACACACATAAAAAACTCGGCAAACATCATTATCCAACCATGGCTGCTCAATTTTAACCCAAAAAGATGATGCCTTATAAAGCAATTGAACTTGATGGTTATAGATCTAAGGGGTTATGAATTTATGATAAGACCAATACCTGACTCCAGGCCTTACTCAAAGCCCAAGTAATTATTTCACATTATAACATTTTTTTTCTATGGTATAATTTAATTTAATATATCATTTATATATTATGCGTATGACACAACATACATCACAAACATTATAGAAGATGTTTTTATTATATATGGAGGACATTCATGTGCATCCATCCCTCACCATATGGTGGGGACAAATTTAATAGAGCCCACTTAAAGCCCCATTGATCATGGGACTCGAGGGGGAATGGAAAGAGATAACTTGGATGGATCCATATATCATGTTAGGGGTCAATCTCATGCCTCTAAACCGTTCGTTTGTGGCCCACAAATTTAATAACTTTCTATTTAAAAAAAGTTAACCTGCAATCCAATGGTCCAATCCATTCAAATCGGTGAAAACTCAAAAGATACAGTATAATTCAGAGGGTCCCATGTGTGTAAACGGCTCGGATAGATCATAAAATTAGCCCCCACTATGTTGTCCCTCACCGTAATATGGTGAGGGATAAATATACATGAACATATAACTAAATTACACGTTAAGGTGTTCGGGTAAATTTAGGGACACGATCATTAATCAGGTGGGAACAGTGAACCCGACCCAAGCAACCATACCCAGAATTCTGCAGTTGGGTCAGTTGACCAGGTGAACCAGGGGAAAAGAGAGGCTATAAAATCTAACTCAGTGAGTTTAGGAGGTTTTTTAGTAGACTCCACACGGCAGTCCTCTGAGTTTTATTAACAAAGGTGAGAAGGAAGAACCTCAGACACAGGTATGACTGGCTCGCCACGAAAGCAACCCCAGTAAATTGCAATTGGCCCTACTATTTTCTCAGATGATAACAATGCTCACTTCTTCTTTTTTTATCTTCAAGTGATCATCACCCAGACATCAACAAACAGTAGGAGAGATCATTTCAGTTGCAACACCAGATCACTTGCATCTATGGTGCCATGTTCTACTTGAGCAGATTTTGCTTGCCTATATCCACATAACTTACACTTGGTTATAATCATGTCTAATGCATAAATGAATGCCACCAGGCAGTTTCAATTCATACATGTTGTGCAACATCTCCACGAATACTGCTGACAAATAATAAAACAGGATGCTGAAACAAAACAAAAAATAGCATATAAACAAAGGACAAGGCATTTTGAAATATAACCCATCAACACTGCAATGGGTTGCTCTTTCAAAGAGAGTATTTGTGAGGAAAGAAGTAAAAAGTGAACCCAGAGATGTTTAGTTAAATAATCCTGCAGATGCTATTCATGATGAAAATACCATGGCTTTTTAAGGTAGCTATTCTTTTTAAGCAACACATTGATTCTCACTGAAAAGAGACACTAAAGATCAATAAGATTTTCCACAATGTATTAAGCTCCCAGCTCCCAGAAAAAGACCGAAAATAGCGGCGCTTCCAAGTGTGGTTTGCCCAATGTACCTGATCTTCAACAAACCTGGGACCTGCATTGTTTTTGTTACTGGGCTTAAATTAACTAGCAATATTATATGGGCATGGCAAGTTTAAAAAGAACATTAAAGAGGCAGAAGACAGTTTTAAAAGGGAAAAATTGGTGCCATCTGACTTCAAGCAGTAAAAAGTCAATCAAAAGTGCACATTCAGAAACAAAATCAAATGTCTGGACTAAAATATGCTTCTTGTCATCTTGCGACTCCCATTTATGATGCTTTTTGCATCAGGAACAATGAAGTGCCTCATCTATCACAAGATTTACTTTCACATATTCCACATGCCAACGATTTTTAAGTAAAATCATATATTTTAAAGAAAAGGTAAAATCATATATTTTAAAGAAAAGGTCAATATGAGTTACATAAAAGACAACCTAGTTCCCACCATATTAAATTTTACTTCACACCCATCCCTGTGGTGGGGGTATGGTTAAGATTATGGACAGCAAGTAGAGATGGTTGCTTTTTGTGTCACCATCTTTCATCTTTTTGATGTTACGCAGAGGACAAGAAGACACAACTTGTCCCATTGCTAGTAAATGGCAAGTTAAAGACCCTCTAAGGGTCATTACCTTTGGGTGGACAGAAGCCCATGGGAGGATATGAACTATGGATAATTTGGGCATCTCCAACATATTGTAACAAATGCACCTCTCTCCTGTGCTTTGTGGATGCAAAATCAATGCACCATCCTCCAGTGCAGTGTTCCCTTGCTCAAATAATCTGGTGACTGGTGGTGGTCACTTCCTAGATGGGATGTCATAAAGTGAACTAGCAAGCTTAACAAGGGTGAGATCTAGACATAGCCCTAGATGGAAAGCCCTCAAAGGATCGCTTCCACCGTAATTTTGGTGGCAGCGTTGTTGGGAATTTGTAGTGGCTGGGTTGGGTGGCCTAATTCAGATAACTTGCCTAAACCATGGTAAATTGCTCAGGCTCCATTGCATCTGGGCATTGAACACAACAGAATTCATGGCGATCAGAGTTTGGCTTCTCAAGACTGGAGTCGCAACTTGTAACCGTACAATGCGGAGGGAAACATTTTTGTGTCGGCTCCTGGGCTTCATGTAAGATTTGATTCCCTATGACAGGCAGATGCGGTGGAGGTGGTGGCAGATTGAGCTTAATCAGGTAATTTCTCCTTTAGGCATACTCAGATCAGCAAAAGAGGAAGGAGATAACCTTGCCAAGTAAGGGACGAGGCAAAATGGCATGGCTTTTGGCAATTAAGTCCTGCTCTGTCGTTGAGCTGCGTTTTTTTTCATGCTTTGTCATGTGGCTTTCTTCTTTTGTCCATTTTGATTCCAGGGGCTTCAAGCTCAGTGCTATACTGTACAGTTTCTAACATTAAATGAAATAGTTACCGCCAAAAAAAGGGTGTTGTACAGTTTCCGCATCTGTAAGGTATGACACAGCAACAATCAGTCTTTGCCAACGAAGTTCATCGATAGTAAGAATCCTATGAAGACTAGAAACCCAACAGAGAACTAGAATGCCGTCTTTTTAAACAGACAACACGACTTTAACCCACAACCTCATGGTTGCAATATTGAACACATTCTGCTAGAGGGGCTTTAGTTCAGCAGATGTAAGCAAGCTGCAAGCTCACTACTATTTCCCAGTCCTTAAGAAGTTTTTCATAAAAGTACTAACACTTCATGAAAAATCGTTAGTAGGATTAGGCACCAACTTGAGCATTCTATCACCTATTTGCTATATGAAAACCTTCAAGCAAAACCATCTGATCGACAAAGGCATATGCTCATCATCATTAAGATCGTGTTTAAAACAGAACCAAATCATATTCCAACTTTTCAAATTAGAGAACAAATAAGTGTCTCCTGAGCAAGGTTTTAATTCCCAGTGCAGGTTTTCATGCCAGGTGGGACTGGCAAGTTGATCCTGCCCGTGCCAGACCGGGAAAGATGCACCACCCTTAGAAAACAACAAACTTGCAACAAAAATCAATAAAATGAATAAAGGAGAGAAAAAATGCTAAAAAGTGTAAATTTCATAATTAATTTACCTTAAATCAGTAATAGAAACATTTAGTTTTTTTCTCAAGGCTAGTGAGATGTTCATCACTTCCTGTAGCTAATGAAACTATGGAAGGATCAATTAACACAGAGAGAACCAAAATTGTCAATACATAATAACTACATCTAACTTTTATTTTGGTAAAAACTACATCTAACTTCTTCGTTTTTTGGGTTGTGGTTTGTCTTTTGAATGTGAACTATGAGTGTTGAATCTAACTTAACACTCATAGTTAACATTCAAAAGACAAACCACAACCCAAAACATTAATTAAGAGGTGGGGGCTTGGGGGCCATGAGGACAGCTAATTCTTTAATACCACATTGAGTTTCAACTTTCAAGTTGGCTCGAGCCCATCTTCATCACCAACGCCATAAATTCTAGTCCATATTGGATAATTATGGAAATCCAGTGAATAAAATACCTAAAATTATCAAACAACTCAGGCTCCATTTTCTCACTCATAAAACTCATTTAGCACTGATAATCGAACTCATGATGCCTAGCACTAACTAATACTGCTTGTAGGCCCCATTCTCCATATTGCTGAGTAAAAAAATTGTTTTTGGTGCCATAGTAGTACTTGTCCCTTTAACTTCAAAATTGAAACTCGGAGGAAAAATGAAAAAATAAGTTCATATTTATGTTTTTGGTTGAGTTGTTGCGTGACTCAGTCCATGCCAGTCAGTGCCAATTTGTACCAATTTCATGACAATCCCGTGCCAGTCCATGCCATTGGTACAATGGTGCCTGTCTGACTCAGTTGAATCAGGCTTTTCTAGGATACTGGTCCCTGACTCAGAGCCCAGAGATACTAACCAGCAATGAGGATGCTCAATGCTGGATGAAATTTTGAACCATGCTCCTGAGTCCAGGATCACACAGTGCTACAAGCAGATAATGGTGAACACAAAACTCAAACCCTAACTCTTAAGGAGATTTAAATCTTTAAAATTTTCATTTAATTAAAAAAAAAAAAAAAAACTTTGCATATCTACATTTATTCCTATGCAGAGATACCCAAATGGCACCTCCTAACTTGTATTAAGTACTCTTTTGTTCAACCAACATTAAAGACTTGAGTGCATTTATTAAATTTCCTTACCTACAAAAGCACTAAAATAGAAATAATTACCTATGGGACATTTGGATCTGCATAACTTGAAAGCAAGAAACTTAAGTTATGCATTAGACTACGCTTCTTGCATTTCAGCAACCTGAGTTATTGCATTTTAGTTTCGTAATTTGGATCAACCAAGTACAGTTAACAAGACTGGCAACAATTAATCAGAAACGGGATCTAAAGAAAGGGCATAAGGGTATTGCCAAAAAAAGGTCTAAATGCTACACACACACACATACAAAAAACACTTTCCAATATTCAAGCGAAGTGGCTATTCATAGAACCTATGTCAGGTTGAGAAATACCGCCCCCTGATATGCCTTGAATGGTCGAAACATTTGATTAGCTTGTACCAATGCTGTTCATGACAGAATGGATACACTACATCAAACTCTTACCAAATAACCAATTTGAGACTAAATTCAGTTTCAGGTACAACATTGTCACACTCATTAAGGAATGCCTACAAATCTTCTAGTGCATTTACCTTTCATAGTTTAAAGTCGTGAAGGATGGCAGTCAAAAGCTTGAAAATGGAAAAGTTGCTCTAGAGAATTGGCAAAACGTAGAAGAGTCAAAGAAGCTTGCCTCAACGTTGGCAATTAGTAGATTGATATTGGAAGCTTTGAGAAGGTGGCAAAGGTAAATTGGGAAAAGCATGAGACTAGATGCCTTCTTGCCCACCCCTTCTTCATTCTCTTTTATCTGACTCTACCGAGGAGTCAGTGATTTAATCATCAACAGAACCTTCATAGATTGAAGAGGAAAAAATAAAAAATAAAAAATTCCACCACCTGGAAGTCTTATGGCACTTGACGCAATGGTACGACATACCTCAATTATAGAGGATGGATGGCTGAGATATTATTTTAAACCTATGTCGTTAGAGGCTGCACTCACTATAGGTAGTCCCATTGCCACTCTGGCAGCGCATCAGGAAAAACCATCAACTAGAAGAGGGGGGGTGGGTGTGTGTGTGGAGGTTTGGCAACTTTCTATGTACACCTCCTGTAGCAATGGAGTTAGCCAAATAATGTTGCCTCCTAAAAATGATTGAAAGAGGCCTCCTCATTTGTGGGAACCAGAAACCTCCGGAGTGACTTCAATGTCTTTGGAAAGAAATGTCCTCATTTGTGGGAACCAGAAACCTCCAGGGTGATTTCGGTGTCTTTGGACAGTCCCCATTTTGAAACATAACGAGAGTTGTCTTGAATGATGAAAATACCGACAAACCTTACATGCACCCAATCCTCCCTTCAACAATCTTCTGCCCCATCTAAAACATGTCCTCAAGCATGCATGTTCCATGGCTGAGTTTTAAGTGCAAAGATAAATCTAATGTTAAACTAAAATGGAAAAACAAAACGGCAAGAAACAATCTTAGTTGCAGCTGTCATTGACATCATGGATTAAAAAATCGGCCGATACCCATTCATATCGGCCGATATGAACCGGTATCGGCCGGTACCGAGCCGATATCTCAATGAGATATCGGTCTCGGTATATATCGTCAAAATCTCGGCCTATATCGGCCAAGATTTACTTCATAGCGGCAGAACCAATATCTCGGCCGATATTTTCAAAATATCGGCCGAGATGTGACAAAAAGGGTAAAAACCCTAATTTTTTCATTTTTTCCCCCATCTTCATCTTCTTCTCCTCTCTTCTCATCTCCTTACTACCCATAGCAACAGCCACACTCCATCACACATCCCTCTTACATATTTTTAAATCCCACTTCTATTTTTTGAAGAAAATATTATCTAAGGTAAAAGAAAAATCAACTCAAAGCGTCTTATTATGTGTTTTTTTTTTTCTAGATGAAGCATAGAAATAATTGGGTTTGTCACTTGCGTTGTTTTCTTCATTTAGAAGTTAGATCTACATATTTTCATGCTAGATCTACTCATACACATGATTTTCAACTTTTTTTTCCAATTTTTTTTTATTTTGGTAAGAAAATCAACATACTCCCTTATTTTAACTATTATGTATTCTTTAACAATCCATACCGAATAAATGATGATGTAAGTCCACCTGGATCCGAACCCTAGAGGGGGGGTGAATAGGGTGAGCTTCTTTTATGACCAATTTTAACAATTTTAACTTCTTTAAAACAAACTAGTCACATGTGATGATTAATCATACAAGATGCGGAAGCTAACAAAAGAATCACCACAAAGCAATCACCATCACACAAGTATTTATAGTGGTTCGGCCTCAATGCCTACATCCACTACCGGCTTGTGAACCAACACCCCACCGGATTTCCACTATTTATGCTTTTCAATAGGCTAAGCAATAACCTTTACAATATGCTTTTCAAGGCTAAGCAATAACCTTTACAATGATGTTTTTCAAGGCTTAACATCAACCTATACATTATGCTTTTATAGGCTAAGCAATAACCTCTTCAACCACATGGTTGGTTATCTCTCTAATTTAGTGTCTATCATACACTTGATGGAGATTCAATTAAGCTCATTACAATGCCTCTTAAATAGGCGGATATGGAAGTGAAAAACTAATACACACTCACACTATGAATGCAAAGATGAAAACACATGAAGTGTGTGTGTGTGGTCCTCAATCATTTAGAAAATGAAAGCTCATAAATGTATGCCTAAGGCTTTTGAAAGTTTTAGCTCAAAAACATTTATGATTGAGGAAGAATGCAATCACATGTTAAAAGTAACAACTTGTTAATGATGTCAAAGATACACAAGTTGTATGAAATGGATTAGCTCTAAACATGTGATGCATAGGGATGTCAATCAAATCAACATGAAGCTCAAAACATAAAAAATAGATTTGATTGAAATGAGGGGACAAATCATATGTAATTATAAAGACAACTTGAAAATGATTTACCAATCAAAGTAAGGCAAGTTGTGAAACATTAAAACAATAATACACATATGATTTGTAATGATGTTGAATCCAAAACATAAGATACATTTGAAAGAGATTTTCTTATGATGGAAAACAACAACCAAAGATTCAACAAAGTATATGAATCATGTTACATATTTCATTAACATGATCTACTTAGATTTACCAAAGATAAAGTACTACTTTGATGAATCAATGGTGATGTATCCAAAACAATAGATCTATTCAAAATATAGAACATGCTAAGGATACAACAAATCATAGATTAACATGTTACAAAGATTTACCAATGATAAAACAAAACATGAAAACATATGATTTGTAAAGAAGTTGAATCCAAAACATAAGATAGTTTTGAAAGTGATTTTCTTATGATGGAAAACAACAACCAAAGATTCAACCAAGTATATGGATCATGTTACATATAATTCCAAAGGTTTTTCCATTAACATGATCTACTTAGATTTACCAAAGTTAAGTACTACTTGGATTGAATCATATGGTGTTGTATCCAAAACAATAAATCAACTCAAAACATAAAATATGTTAAGGACACAACACAAACATAGTTTAACATGCTAGAAATGATTTACCAAAAATAAATCAAAAGCATGAAAACATATGATTAAGGAAGGAAGAGCCTACTTGGTGGTTTAACTTCATTAATCCAAGCTTTAGCTTTCCTAAACATCCCCTTCATCCCTTGGTTCTTTTCCCTTTTGATATGCCTCAAATCCTCTCAAGGAGGGGTTAAAAATTCCCACCTTTTGGCAAGGGAAAGAACTCATATTTATAGCAAAAAGTTGCCAACGGCTAGTCCTCGGTCGACCGGCACACAGGCCTCGGTCGACCGGGAACACACAACGGTCGGATTTCTGACCGTTGGTGCGCCAGGCAATTTTTTGCTGCAGTGTTCCCGGTCGACCGGGACCTCTGCGCCGGTCGACCGGCGACACTGCCGGGCCACCCCCTTTTTTGCAAAAAATTCAACTTTTCACATTTTAAAGGTATTTCTTTGGGGGACCTTTTGGCCACTAAATCAAGCATGGAAAACATGTTTTAAAGATTCTAATGGTTTTTAAAACATGACATAAAAAGCCTAAAAAGATTCAAAACTTTTAAAACAAAGGCTTGCTTGATTTCTTGAAAACTCTTTTCTAAATCAAATGCATCCAAGATAAAAAGACAAATCATGCATAAATCAATACTTTTACAAATCTTAAAAGCAATGCATGCATAAAACAAGATTTCAAGTTTATTTAAAACCATGCAAGTGTGTGTGAATCAAATGATGCTAGAATGATAATGCATCCATCAAATTGCAATCTACAAAATTCCTAACAGATGATAATGATATCAAGCCTATGTGACACTCAACTTGGAATTAGGCTGTCATGCTCATCAATCTCTTTCTCTAGTCTCCCCTAATTTCAGGTAAACCATAAACCTTTTGATGTCTGAGTGCCTTTTTATTTATTTATCTCACTATCATGTTTCATATTTTAATATTTTATCTTCATGGTCTTAGATTTCACAACTTATTTGATGATTGAGTTAGTATTAAATGATACTTGATATGTTATCTTTATTTGCTTATATTTTACACTAATAAATTGATCATGAGCATCAATAATGGTTGCATTATATGAAACACTGGAGAAGACGGCGAATTGCGACACAGACAGAACTCATAACTTAAGGTGACCGAGATTTTGATTTATTATTGTTATTAATGGAAAAAAAATATTGCTTTCCAGCATTTTCTAATATTCTGGATTTTTTGGATATTTTTGTGAATTTTTTTGGATAAAAAAAATTCATACTGCAATGACCACGACGAACCGATATCCGCGACCGATACCGATATCATATCGGTTTTTTGGCCCGGACGATACCGCGACCGAGACCGAGATTTTAAACCATGATTGACATATCTTCTGAAATAGCAACAAGTGACAGAGAGAGTTCAGTAATTTCACCTTATACCTGATTGCCTCATAAGTCCCATAAACAGCACCTGCATGTCAACATATTGTTAATTATCCCTTGAACAAATGAATAATATATAACTAATCTATGCATATTTTACAATCAACTAAAAGATCTCATAAAATATTAACGAAAAGCATATAGGATATGGTTAAAAGAGTTTCCCCAGAATAATCAAGCTTATATATTTCATACAGAACATTTAAACTCATGCCTAGACAATGTAAATAAGTGTGTCACACAAATACACACACACACGATAGGTGATTGGATAAATTATATTACGATATGGAGTGTCATTCCTCAACTCAGCTAATTTAGTACTGCCCAAGCCCAGATAAGAGGAGGGTTGCATCAGGTTAACAGTTGGCGTAAAACTTGTCACATCAAACCATAAACTCTAAAATACTATTCTATGATCATGCTAGATCAATCTAGGCAAGTGTGGGTAAGGAAGTTAGTACAAAAGAAGAGGAGGATTTGATTTGCTACTTGAAATATACCAAGTTTGACGGGCAAAAGCATGGAGTTGGTTGATACAATAAAAAATAAAAATAAAAAGTTAATGTAGCCTGCTTGCAGTAAACAAAGTGGAAAGGGGAAAAAGTTACGGAGCTCAATAATGACTACAAACTCAACTACATAGAAAAGAACAATGCCAGAAATGGAGTAGATCACAAGGATTTCAAAGAAAGATTATGTATTTTAAGAGATTGGGTGAATCTTGAAATTGGTACTTGTTATTTGACCCCTCTGCTTTTCATGTCTCTTAATTTGGAACTTCACTTCAACTCACTTTACAAGTGAATTACCCAAACAGGCCCTAAGGATCTGACCTAGGATAGACAAGAACAACAAAATAGAATTCATGTAGCTAAGCCAGCATAGTTAGGAGTGACTGGGACGAGGCTTTGTTGATGATGACGACAATGATGATATTTTAAAGAGGACTGTATGGTTGCCTCATGTGAAATGTGCATGCCACCTCACAACTCACTTTTTTTCAAATTTTGTTTCTTTTAATTCTTGATAAGTTGCCCGTCATCAGCAAGACAAAGGTGGAACCAAAAACAGAACTAAGACACATGGAATTCCAACAGGACCAATTGACCCCCAAGATTTTCAAGTATTATGGATTATCCAACCGCTCATCATCATCATCATGGGAGCCTTGTCACAACTATATTGGGCCAGCTACATGAATTATGTTTTGCTATTCCAGCCTATCGTGGGCCAACTCCTCGAATAGGTTGCAGTTCATCAAATATATCCTTACTACTTCCATCCACTCAGTAGGATTTATTACCAACGTACTAAGATTTCAGTATTATATACATACATATATATAGAGAGAGATACATACACACACTTTTCAAAATTGTCTCCCCAAAACTCTCAATAATTCAGAGGAGAAAATTTCAGTATCACATTTCATGGAGTATCTAATTTTCAATTGGCCCGAACTATATGCCATCAAAGTAATGATGCATTCTACAAACTATTCAAACTTCTTATGAGTTAAAAGTAATGAGTACATCCAAATGTGCCTTTTGATCATTATTAAGTGTTTCCTTCGGTCCCAATGGTTTTATCTTTCTTTTTGTAAGAGTGGTGGTATCAATGCAGAGATAGAAGAAAAAAAAAATTCAATGAACCACACACCAACTGCACCACCGACAGCACCACCAACTGCAACTCCTGTAGTGACACGAGCAAGACAGCTATCCCTTGCCATTTATTTCTTCACGTTGTTTAGACTTCTAGGTTGAAATTCGTTGTTGTTTTCCTTCAAAATTCTTCAATCGCTATCTCTGCCAAAATATACACATGATGAGATATTAAAGAGGGACACTTTCCCCATTGGTGGGAACCAACGGCCCCAATAGATGAACGATGCTATCCATTGAATCAATGCCCACCTAAACCATCCCGTAATTCAATTTTGACCATCAATCTATACTCTTTAAATTAGATGGCTAACAATGAACATCGGAGCTGATTTCTAGTTGATGCCTAATCATGCATTCACTTCTGTTAGTGGAAACAATGAACACCACCATCATGCCATGTAACATGAAGCCTATTTTACAGTGACTGTAAATTTGTTAGGTACCTGGGGCAGTAAAATAAATGTGGAAATAAGAACCTTTTCTAATGTGAAATCTTTTGATTCAATCCAGATATTGGGCCAATCCCAATCTACACCATTTTTTATTAAAAAAAATATAAACAAAAAATAAAATCAACACCAATTCTCCCCAAACATACCCAACATGAGTACAACCCGAATTCAAAATTCTCAAACCAATCACAGTCCAGGTTGAATCAAGTTGGCATCAGGCATTTACATCTTTACACATTTATTTGTGTGACAGTTTACAAATTTTTTTTAACTCTACCCCAGAAACATATCACCATAACAATGAAAAAAAAAACACCCAGCAGAACCAACATTTCAACACAATCGTGGGTGGCTTGTAATACAGAGATAACCACCCAAACCAACAGTTCACAAGGGCTATTCTATTGGTGTTGGTGTTGCCTGAAACAATCATGCGGCGACCAATAAAAGCCCAAAACCCCCAAATCAGAAAACCCCAATAACAGCACTAAACCTACAGTTTATGAGGACTGTTGTGCTGGTTTTGGCATGTTCTTAACATATTATGCAAAAAGGAACAAAACCCAAAATCTAGATTGAAAAAATAAACCAGATAAGAACCCTGAATCCAATTAGCAAAGGGGACTACAACCCCAAACTCCTGATGAGTGAGAGGACGTACCAGAGATTGTATGAACAAATGAAAAACCTGATGCCAATCAAAGCATTGAAACTCGGTGCTTGAGTTCAATAGAAAATATGATTGTAAGGAGAGAAATGCAGTGGAGCGGAAGAAAACGACAGAGAGACCGCTAAATAGAGGGTGCTCATGGGTTGGGCATGCCCGTCTTGGGCCGGGTTTCGCCCTAAAGATTTGGTATTCGGGTTGGGCTGGATTTTTATTTTATTTTTACGACGAGGAACCCACGGATTCCCTTTTTGATGGTTGGCATTGGTAAAACCCCGAATATACAATACCATGCATTGACATTGACACTGTATCGAATAAGGCTCCAAACATTTCGAAATCTAAACCTGTTGGGGATTGTGTATATTGCAATTTGATGGATGCATTATCATATTAGTACCATTTGAATTTTCACACATGCATTGATTTAGAAAAACTTAAAATCTTGATTTATACATGCATTGTTTTTAAGACTTGTAAAAATATTGATTTATGCATGTTTTTCTTTTTAAATTTGAATGCAATTAGTTTTGAAAAGAATTTTATGAATCAAGCAAGCCTATGAGTTTTAAATCTTTCAAATCAATTTAGGCTTTTTATGTTTTCATGGTTTTAATCCTCTTAGTTTGATTTAAATCATATTTCCAAGCTTGATTCAGTGGCCCAAAAGTTCCTTTTAATAAATACTTTGAAAAATGCAATTTTAGGGAATTTTGGTCCCAGGCCCGGGTCGACCGGGTCCCATGGGCCGGTCGACTGGCCACACTGCAGGTCAACCGGGAAAGAGCCGTTGGCTCCTTTTTCAAACGGTCAGTTTTATGACCGTTGAATGTCAGGTCGACCGGGGAAGAGCCGTTGGGCACTTTTTTGCTATAAATACTAGTTCATTCATTTGCCAAAAGTTAGCAATTTTTAGGCCCTCTTTGAGAGGTTTTGAGGCCAATCAAAGGGGAATGAGCTAAGGGATGAAAGGGGTCATTAGGAAAGCTAAAGCTTGGTTCCATTGAGTTAAATCACTAAGTAAGCTTTACTTTTCTTAATCATATGTTTTCATGCTTTGCTTTAATTATTGATAAATCTTTTCTAGCATGATAAACTATGATTTGTTGTGTCTTTAACATGTTTATGTTTTGAATTGATCTATTGTTTTTTATGCATCACCTTGATTCAATCCAAGTAGTACTTAAATTGGTATATCTAAGTAAATCATGTTAATGAAAACATCTTTGAAATTATATGTAACATGATTCCTATACTTGGTTGAATCTATGATTGTTGTTTTTCATCATAAGAAAATCACTTTCAAATCTATCTTATGTTTTAGATTCAACATCTTCACAAATCATATGTACTTTTTTTTAAAGTTTCACAACTTACTTTGCATTGATAGGTATATCATTTTCAAGTTGAATTTATAATTACATATGATTTGTCCCCTAATTTCAATCAAATCTATTTTTTTATGTTTTATGCTTATAGCATACACATATTGAGCTACATTGTTAATTTGATTGACATCCCTATGCTTCACATGTTTTGTTCTTAAAATTTCACAACTTGTTTAGAATACATATGTATATCTTTTACAAGTTATTTTTAACATGTGATTAGCATTCTTTCCTCAATCATAAATGTTTTTATGAGCTAAAACTTTCAAAAGCCTTAGGCATACATTCATGAGCTTTCATTTTAAAATTGATTGAGGGCATCATGCATATACATTGTGCATTCATCTTTACATTCATAGTGTGTGTCAATTAGATTTTCACTTTCATATCCGCCTAATTAAGAGGCATTGTAACGAGCTAAATTGTATCTCCATCAAGTGTATTTTAGACACTACTTAGATAGATAACCAACATTTTGGTTGTAGAGGTTATTGCTTAGCCTATGAAAAGCATAATGTAAAGGTTATTGCTTAGCATATTGAAAAGCATAAATAGTGAAAATCCGGTGGGGTGTTGGATCACAAGCTGGTAGTGGATGTATGCATTGAAGCCGAACCACTATAAATCCTTGTGTGATTGTGCATGCTTTGTGGTGATTGTTTTTATTAGCTTCCGCATTTTATTTGATAATCATCACTTGTGACTAGCTAATTTTAAAGAAGTTAAAATTTGTCATAATTGGTCACTAATTTGAAGCTCACCCTATAAACCCCCCCTCTAGGGTTCGAATCCTTGGACTTTCAAAACCTTCAGCTCATTACCGGACGTCCTAAATGTTTTGGGATTTGGCCCGATTAATATTTGTTGGCAGGTGTGGAATAAGAGTTAAAAATTAAAGAAACCTAGCCTGGCTCTGCCGGAACCAATGTGTTATGCCTTTCTTCACTTTGCCGGTTTATCCTAATCCCAACCATTTCATCCACTACAGGCCCATTCCTTAATCACCTCTTCAATGGTAGAAAAAGAGAGGAAGGAGGAGCTATTTCATACACAGAAAGAGATCTATGATGATGTGCGCCCCTATTAATAATCTAAGTCGCTTGTAATAAAAGGCCCCCTTCTACATAGGTTTCGGCCGAGTTTCATTCCAAAAATGGGCCCACCATCAAATTGATCAAGTATGAATTCTTATGCGTAGTCAATCTTGATCTCCTAAGAGAGTAAATAGTTAGGGCCCAAACAAGAGGTCGGGTTTTTTTATTTATTTTTACCAATTTAGATCTTTAACAGTTGAGGCCTAATATGGAGCTCATGGATAACTTTTTTGTTCACTCTAATTCAAAGTGGGGCCATCCTTTATTAAGGTGAAATAAGATCAATCAAGAGCTCATCTATTATTTGATTGAAATTTGGTTGATTTTTTTGTGGGCCTATCTATTAAAAAGGAACTTTTAAAACTCATCCATCTAAAAAGGAACAAAGGATCAAATCAATCTTGCACCCACCTAAAGTCATTAAATGGAGCATAAGTCATAATTATCATTGCATTTTATTAAATATATGATGTTTCAACTTAATTTAGTATACCCATATAAATCTATTTAATTGTGAATGAGATTTAGTTAGTTTTATGTAAAACAACGATATAGGATGTTATAACTTAGGAGGACTGATATTTTGACTTATAGTTGCTACTAAATGGAAAAAAAAACATTGTTTTCCAGTATAATACAATATTCTGAAATTTTTGGATATATTTTTAAAAATTTTGACACTACGACTACCGCGACAAACCGCGAACAGCGACCGATACCAAGACCGTATCGATTTTTGGTGTTAGCCGATATTGTGATTTTAATCCATGACTGCAACAAACAAGGAACTACTTGAAAACCCTTGTAAAGTGAATTGAAGTGAATAATCATTTTAAAAAACAAGAAAAAAAGTATAAAGTATCAAATTTCAAAAATCACTTCTTCTTTTTAAAAAAAGAGTCAAAAAGTTATTCTCTCATTCTACTAAATGAAAAAAAATCATCTTCTTTTTATAAAAAAAAACTATTTAAAAATATACCTGCTCATGCCACAAAATGATAAAAAAAAAAAGAGTCAAGAATGTGTATTTTAAGATTTGGCACTTTCTTATTTGACCCCTCTTCTTTTTATGTATTTTAATTTAAACATTCATTACACAAGTGAATTTAAAGTCTTGTTCTTGAGTTTATGATGATTCTAGTAAATTTGCTTCTATGATACCATGGAGTAGAAAGAGGGGAGTGTCGGATGTAAATTTTGATCCCCCCGGGGATGGAAATCGTCATTCGTCTATATGTGCTATTTAAGTTTTACATCAAAAATGAGGATTCCGACTACCCTCAAAATCAATGGATCACGATCGCCAGCTACGGTAACAGCCGTAACACTGTTCTTTGACGAAAGCCGAAGAAATATGGGGAGAGAATAAATGGGTGGGTTCTTGCTCTCGTCTAATGTGTTGCCGGCAACACACGACGGTTTTCCTGTCACATTAATTTCGGTCTCTTTAATATAAGGTAAATTCAGGATTATGAGTCAAAGCCCAAATGAGGTTAATCCTCACATAGCAAAATCATAGTATATCCAAGTAAAATAAAATAATTAAAATAAAGAAAATAAAGGGGGGAGGTGCCAAATATTTAAGAAGAGGATCGGCCTCGTTCCCGGGTACCCCCTTCAATTCCTTGGCAAAATAGGGTTTAAAGACTGACTTTTCAAATTAAAATGATGATGCAAATGAGACTTTCACTTGTGATTTATGTGTTTTTTGTGTGCGAAACACGAGTGATAAAGGTGAAAGGCCGATGGGCCGTAATTGATTGAGAGTTGCCGATGGGCCGAAATAAAAATATGCAAATTGTGTGAAATCACTCATCTCATCTTATTATTCTCATTTATTCAATTTTAGAAATCAATTCTTTATTCCCTTTTATCATTAAGTTCGATTAAATATCTGGCACCCGAGGTGGATGAAGAAATAAAGGAAAAATATTTTTGGGTTTATTTTGTTGATTTTATAGTTTTTAGGGATTTTTGATATTAGCGTTAGAAGGGCCTACCTAGGGAATTTTACTTGGATTTACGTGATTAGTGTTTTATTACTAATCATCGGATTAAGCCTAACCTAAGGTTCTAGAGACCGCCCACGTCAGCTCTCCCGGTCCCCTAATGGAACAGGAAAAGTGATGGGACAAAACCTGATGCTCGTATCTTTCTAATAGAGAAATCTGATATAATCCTAGGGTGCAGATACTTTAACTTCGATAGTTCTTGCGCCTAAGCAGTTTGTTGAGTAGGGTTCTGATTGGTTCAGTTCGATTCAAATTATATGTTGATTAAGAAGTGGAATGAGGGTAGATTCGGGGTGTCCTAGGGTTTTGTTTAAGTTGTTCAAGGTTCTGGAATTTCGGGTTTTACTCCAATGATGAAAAATTATTGAAATCAGCGAAACTGGGATGGTGGGGGACCTAAACGCACCTGTGGTTGCGCCTAGGTCACTCTAGTGACTTGGGCGCATAGAAAGTGGCGCCCAAGTACCGGGTCTCGTGTGGCTTGGTTGGTGGTGATGAATTGACTTGATTTTCAGAGTTTGTAAAGTTTTTATTTGATGCAAGTCTCTGTTTTGATGTTGTTTTAGGTTTTGGGTTTTTTTATTTCAATGATCTTAAGTCTGGAACTCGAAATGCAACTGAATTTCACAACTTGAATTTGACAGAGGACTTGGGCACATTTATATGTGCGCCTAAGTGGTTATGTGCACTTGGGCGCACTAGTGGTAGCGCCCAAGTCTTAATTTAATGTTCTTTAGTCTTCTGACTTGATTCGAGGTTCCAGATGGGTCTAAGTTGATTAAGGTTTTGATTTTAAGGCTGTTATTGGTTCTGTGATGGTCCTGAGGTAGTGATTTTGGATTGAGATTGGAGATGAATAAGGGGTCGATGGTCCCAGGGATTGAAAATGGACTTGGTCGCACATGTGTGTGCGCCTAAGTCTAAATTTGATAATTTTTAGTGTTCTGACTTCAGTTCGAGGTTTTAGGTTAGTTTAAGCTTCTGGCTTCAGTTGTTTTAAATCGTAAAAGTATTCAGGTGTGTTGATTTGGGTCAAGCTTTGAAATCAATAAGGATTCAGTGGTCCCGGGCTAAAATATGACTTGGGCGCACCTGTGGTGGCGCCTAGGTCTGCAAAGTGACTTGGGTGCACCTGTAGTGGCGCCCAAGTGTTTGCCCGTTGGGTGGCTCCAAGTTCGTCCGATTCTAGGGTATTTCTAAGTTGGTTTCGGATATTCTAACTCATATCTTGGTTGGGGGGGGGGGGAGCGTGGTTCTTATTTTTTGATGTAGCTTGGTCTTATTGTCTTAATTAGGTTTTGATTGGGGTCTTAATAGATTGGAGCTTATTGATTAGGTTTGTTAATCAGGACTTTAGTTGAGACTTGTTGATTAGGGTCTCGTTCAATTATGGTTTTATTAGGAGTTGCTAATCAATTTTAGGGATTTAATTACTTAATTCTATGGATTTTAATTGGATGTTTTAATTAGGTATTTTGAGTTAGTTAAGTGTTTTAGATTGGGGTTGATCAAGTTTATTAATTTACTTAGGCACGAATGGAATAACCTAGGATCACGTACTTAATGTCCACTTTTATAATTCTACGACTTCTTTTAATTACTTTCTTTTTTGTGTTCTCTTCTCTAATTACTAGAGAGCAAGATGAGAGAAGTGTTTTATGATATTGTGATTTTTTTGGTTTTTTATGTAAAAGCAATGCAACCTAACCTAAAGAACAACTTATGATCCTCTACTTAATGTCTATTGTTTTTCTTCTTTATGGACCTTTCTATTTCTTTTATTTATTTATTTTTTTGTTCTCTTCTCTAACTACTAAGGAAAGTGTTTGATGATTTTATATATATATATATTTTGGTATTTTATGCAATATATCATAACCTAAAGTGTTAATGATTTAATAGTTTGCAATCTAGAAATTTAGCAATCAATCAAAATCATCGCAAAGATGAAACAACAAGTTAAATGAAATGCAAAATGTGAAAAATGCTGGCCGGAGATCAATCTAGGGACTTGGGCTGCTACAGGGGCGCCCAAGTGTATTTGCAGGACTTGGGCGCGCACACAGTTGTGCCCAAGTGTTTCCCCTGCGGATTGTAATGTATCCCTGATGCTTGACGATGTTCGGATGCGATTTCCAACAATTTTCAACTAAATGCAAGGTCCTAATATGAACCATTAATATCAGAACTTTCGAATTTGAGAGCAATAATGCAAGGATTAAAATTCGGGGGGTGAATCCCTTTGTGGGGACTTGGGCGCACCCACAGTGGCGCCCAAGTATCTATGTTTTTCTTTATTCTCTATTCCTTCCTTTATAACAATAATATTTAATCATCTTTCGATTCTTTCGATGCTCTTTGCAGATCCGAAGGTTTTGATATTAACTTATATGAGGATGGACTCAGATCTAAGGAGCAAAATGTACATGAAATGGAAGTCGGGGCCAAAAGTTCACTTCAAAGACTTAGGCGCACCCACAGTGGCGCCCAAGTGCTTTTATGCCCTTTTCTTTCCTTTTCAGCAATATGTTTAGTCTTCTTCTGATTATTTCAATGCTTTCCTCAAATCCGAAGACTTCAATATTAACTTTTATGATGATACACTTGAATCTAAGAACCAGAATACGCGCGAAATGGGAAATCAGGGCCAAAGCCCTGTCCAGAGACTTGGGCGAACACACAGTTGTGCTCAAGTGCTTTCCTGCACTCTTCTTCCTCTTTTGTTTCTTTTCTAAATACTTTTCGCGCGATTTAGAATGCGAAATTACATATCCGAAGGTCCCGATATCAATATGTATGAGAATTAATTCAGATCTAAGAAATAAAATACGCTTGATATGAAAATCGGGGTTGAAACCCTATGCAGACACTTGGGCGCACCCACAGTTGCGCCCAAGTGCTCTTTTTCTCCTTTTTAACAAAGATAATATGGATGCAAGATCTATTCTAATCACGAGTTCAAAATGCTAAAAATGATGCAGATCTACGGACTAGGAATGATCCTAAGCATGTTACTAATGATGGAATATTAGATGTCAGATCTACTAGGAAAATATCACTACCAATGCAGATCTATAGTGTATGCATGATCCTAAGCATATTTCTAACTATTAATGGTGGTTGATAGTTAAATAAAAAGAAAACTAAATCTAGAAATACCGGTTTGGATTCGTAATCTTCAAGTCCTAAACTGAAGCTCTTGCGCAAATCCATAGCTTTGGGAGGCTTTCACCATTGCTGATCTTGGAGAACCAAAGTGCTCTTCCTTTTCCTTTCTTATAGATCTAAAGATCTCATTTATGACGTCTCTCTCTTTTTCTCTATTTTCTTCTACTTTTCTTTCTTTCTAGTAGCCTCCTTTTGCAAAATGGTATTAGAGATATTTTTTATAGAGGTTTTGGTGTGGAGGGGTTAGGGCTGCCATTTGCACGAATTTCCAAAAGCTTCATGCAAACCAAGGAGATTTAGGGTTTTCTGTGTGCGCCCATGTGGGTCTCAGGACTTGGGCGCACACATAGGTGAGCCCAAGTGGGTTCCTTGATTTAGGCGCACACATGGTGGCGCCCATGTCCAATTTTAAAGTTTAATGAACATAGGGATCAGGTTTGGATAGTTTTCAGATCGAATTTTGAACAAAATAGTAGAAACTTGACTTGGGCGCACCTGTGTGTGCGCCCAGGTCTTCCCTTGGGGTGAAGTGGGCTTATCGTTCGGTTTCGAATCATTTTTAGGCTGAGGTTGGGTCGGAACTATGATTGGTAGAGCGGAACCCACCTAAATATGCACTAAAGTGCTTTCAAAGGCAACCATGGACTTGGGTGCACCTGTGTGTGCGCCCAAGTGTGATCTTGGGACCTGAGCGCACTTGTGTGTGCGCCCAAGTGCAATTTGGGACTTGGGTGCACCTATATTGGCGCCCAAGTGTCCTTGGCGCGTGACTGCTTGTGTAGTCTTCCGATGGCCATATCTTTTGATCCGTTGGTCGGAATTAGACGTTCTACATATCGTCGGAAAGCTCTCGGAATGTAAAATATGTTGGTCCATACACCCTAATGGTCATAGTTCATGAGAATTAAGGAATACTTGGATCACTGATTCTAACCTCCTAATTCATGCTAATTGTATCGTACTTAGGCAAATTAAGTGTAATCTCTCTAAGAATAACCTGGGTGCGTTTTATATAGTCTGGAAGGGGCTTGGGTAGCGTTGTAGTTCATTCCTTGTATGAGTAGTGGGTTGAACTCGAGATCTCAACGTGATTTAGCCTTTTCTCTCACAATTTCTATGAATCGTCGAACTAAGTCGAAAATCATCAACAAGCATCTTCATCGTCATTAATTAATTTGAATTATGCCATTAACCATTCAACTATGGGTGAAATGGGGGCATCATTATATATGATAAGTGTTTAAAGCTATCATAAGGTGGCAAATGAGGTGTCTACAGGGAGATGAGAGAAGAAAGAAGAGAGAGAAATTTTGATGCTTCATGGTCGTGCTGTCGCCGGCACCCAAATATAATAAAACCTTTACTCCAAAAAATATATGTAGTATCGTGAGTAAGGATCGTTCCCACGGAGAGTGTTTAGTCAAATTTTATGCTATGTGATCAAGATGGGGGTTTTGATTATACTGAAAGCAAAAATAAATAAAAGCAAATAAAAAGCAGTAAAGTAACGAAATCAATCAAATGGGCAAGCATTGGTCAAAGTTAACATCCACCATCGGAAATTCAGAACTGATCATTGATGCAAAAATAAATCAATTAACACTTTGAATATTCATCGTTGGAATTAAATTCCTACCTCCTTAATTAGTTAATTAGAAAACACGCGCTCTAATTAACCCTATTTACTGAACAACCTAAGACAAGCGCTATAGATTTAATTTAGCAAAAGCATTAAAATCAGAGAGATCGATGAACCCAAATAACACAAGCACAAGCGGTTGCATTTAATTTAGCCAAGTGTTCTTCCTAATATCTAATAATTACTAACGCAGTAAATTATTAAATATCAGTTGCTTCACAAATTAGAGGGATCAAACAATTACGGATTTGATTTCTAATTTAGCATTAGATTGCAACGAAAAATAAACTAGTATGCATCATAGCCATTAAACGAAACAATCATCATAAGAAATTAAGCATAGAAGAACACTCATATTCAAAGCATAAATTGAACAATAAAAATAAGTTAGATCTCACAGTATTTATTCCGAGGCTTCAGTCTCCTTCAACCAATTAAAAGAATTAGCCACGCAGGGCCATGCTAACTTGCAAAATAAAATAATCTAAATGGAAAAAGAATGGAGAAAGAAGAGAGGAAGAGAGAGAGAAAGAGAGAATTCGTGTGCTGCCCAGCTCTCTCTGTTTTGTACGTGTAGTGGTTATTTATAGATGGAATGCATGGTAGAGAGAAGAGAGAAATAAGGTAAGGTGGGGCCATCTGATGGGTTGTAAGCTTTGAAGATGGTTTTGAGAATTTGAGATTGATTAGGAGAGAAACTCTCAAAAGATAAGGAGAGTGACGTGAGATGAAACAGGGAATAGAAAGAAACAGCCGTGCGTTTTGAGGGAGTTTAGGAAGTGACATGGGTTTGGAGATGGAATAACATATTTACTTAAATGCTAACTTAGTCAAAATCTCCTTTTTTGACTATATCTTCTCACTCGGGCTTCTTTTGAACTCGACTCAAGAATTAAAGTTGCACTATTTTTCATTTTGCACAATATGAGCCCAATATTGGATATGTTTCGACGAACTTCTGATTTCTTCAAATTTACCATAATGCCCTTCTGCTTGATTTTTCATCTAAATAAAATCCGGTTCCGAATCAACTCCGTTCATTCAGCATCAAATATGATCACCTTCTTTTGTTGTTCCACGGTCTCTTGAATTGTCTCCACCGGAGCTCAGATGAGAGAGTTATGCCCAACTTGTGAAGCGATGTGAAAATGTCTAAAATCACCCAATTAGCTTCGTTTTGCATTTAGCCCTCCAATTGCATCCTAAATAAAAATACAAGAATAATGAGTACATTTAGGCATCAAATGAGTACAAAGAACTAAATATTAATGGAGAAAAATATAACATTTTTCATTCTTATCAAATTCCCCCACACTTAACTTTTGCTCGTCCTCGGGCAAAACTCCAAATAACTTTTTTTTTCTTCAAGAATACCAAGGTTGAATGCCATTAATAAAGAACAACCAAACTCTTCAAAACTCATAACATTTCATGAGCAAACATTTTTAAACAAAGTGCAATTACTTAGTAAGCATTTTCACTCGAATATTGAGTAGACTAAATACATAGACCCTCACGGATATAAACACTCGACTCTCATCTGTTTGAAGGTTAGGTGTTTCGCTCAAATTCATTCCAATAGAAATGATCTACCATAGGCTTGCATATCTTCTCATTCTCCACCACTGGGATCACATGCATAACACGAATTATAAGGACTTTTCAAGGGTTGTAACGGGGTTTAGGATCAAGGTGAGAAATATTTGGGAATGTAGCTCAAAAGCCAGCAAAACTAGTGAAGCAAAATTGAACCAACTTCAAACTTGAATATAGAAGACATAAAACCAATCACTCCATTCAGCAGCTTTTTCAATCTGGCTTCAAAGCATTCAAACCATGTAAAACTCTTGTATTGAAAAAGAGATCGAACACTTTTCATTTGCAGCAAAGAATGATTCTTCACAATAACTTCCACCTTTGTATGTATCACATATGAACATACCCTTTCTTAGAATTTTAGGAGGATTCATGAACATGGATAGTTTGTAGCAATTTCTTCCATCACTTCATAAACTTTTTTTTTTTTTTTTTTTTTTTTTTGAACAATGAAAATATCAAGAATGGAACTTATAAATTGAGAATGAACACATGTCCCATTTCACCAGTCATAGCCATATCACAAATTCCGACACCCCCTTACTTATTTATTGCACACCTATCATAATGATAAACAATGCTTCACTAGCTCTACGGCTTAGGTAAAGGTATATATATTTTTTTTTTCAGGTTCAAAGCTTGGAATGTGGGTTTACAATAAATAAAAGATATAAAGCTCAAAGGGGTTCAACAAAGGAAAATTTAATTGCAAGGTAGGCTATTTGGCTTATGTAGCTTATAAAAATGGTGGCCTCAATCATGTTCATGCATGCTTGTGTCTATGTGACCTCGAAGAGAATCAAGGCAAGTTCTAGAGAAACAAATCTGTGGAAGAATATCTCTCATGAAAGAAAATAGTGAGACTGATATGGATGTGTCAGTCGAAAGGCTCAAAATCTCACCGGCTTTTGTCCACCAAATTTAGTCAATAACATCCTCAAGGAACTGTACTAAATAATCACAAGTTGAAAGATTACTTATTCAATCATGTTATGAATTTCTCAAGCTCAATTGAATCTTGCTCATGACATATATAACCAAAAATCGTTGAAAACCACAAAAAAAAACCAATTTTCTTTTCTTTTTGAGAGTTTTTTTTTTTTTTTTACACTTAAAATTAAAACACAACCTAAATCCCTTCCCCCACACTTAAAACTTGCATTGTCCTCAATGTAAGGTAAAATGTAAAGAAAAGGCAAAAATAAACAGAATATAAATGCGAAAATAAAAAGAAAAGGAACAAACTCCCCTTTGGGTTGCCTCCCAAGCAGCGCTTTTGTTTATTGTCGTTGGCTCGACTCAATGCTTCCTTCTCAATCAGGATAGATCGGATCTGCAAGGTCTAATTTTTCCACCTTCTCTATTTGGAAACCTTCATAGAAAGGCTTAAGTCTATGGCCATTCACCTTGAACACTTTGGAAGTGGCTAAACTTTGAATTTCAACTGCACCATGTGGAAAAACATTAGTAACAACAAAAGGCCCAATCCAACGAGAACGCAACTTACCTGGAAACAAACGAAGCCGTGATTGATATAGAAGGACCTGTTGACCAACTTTAAACTCTTTCCTAGAGATCATCTTGTCATGAAAAGCCTTCGCCTTTTCCTTGTAAATCCGTGCACTCTCATATGCATCATTCCGAATTTCCTCCAACTCTTGTAGTTGCAACTTCCTGTGTTCTCCACTTTCATCCATCTTCATGTTGAAACTCTTGATAGCCCAATAAGCCTTGTGTTCTAACTCAACTGGAAGGTGGCATGGTTTCCCAAACACTAACCGATAAGGTGACATCCCAATGGGCGTTTTATATGCAGTCCTATATGCCCATAATGCATCATCCAAGCGCAAACTCCAATCTTTTCTACTTGGATTGACTGTCTTTTCAAGTATGGACTTGATCTC